>OY829328.1:92774084-92795731 GCA_963691655.1 Toxonevra muliebris
CTCCTGAATCCCGCTCCTGAATCCGCACCCTAAAATCCTATCCAAAAAAAATCACGCTCCTGAATCCCGCTCCTGAATCCGCACCCTAAAATCCTATCCAAAAAAAATCACGCTCCTGAATCCCGCTCCTGAATCCGCACCCTAAAATCCTATCCAAAAAAAATCACGCTCCTGAATCCCGCTCCTGAATCCGCACCCTAAAATCCTATCCAAAAAAAATCACGCTCCTGAATCCCGCTCCTGAATCCGCACCCTAAAATCCTATCCAAAAAAAATCACGCTCCTGAATCCCGCTCCTGAATCCGCACCCTAAAATCCTATCCAAAAAAAATCACGCTCCTGAATCCCGCTCCTGAATCCGCACCCTAAAATCCTATCCAAAAAAAATCACGCTCCTGAATCCCGCTCCTGAATCCGCACCCTAAAATCCTATCCAAAAAAAATCACGCTCCTGAATCCCGCTCCTGAATCCGCACCCTAAAATCCTATCCAAAAAAAATCACGCTCCTGAATCCCGCTCCTGAATCCGCACCCTAAAATCCTATCCAAAAAAAATCACGCTCCTGAATCCCGCTCCTGAATCCGCACCCTAAAATCCTATCCAAAAAAAATCACGCTCCTGAATCCCGCTCCTGAATCCGCACCCTAAAATCCTATCCAAAAAAAATCACGCTCCTGAATCCCGCTCCTGAATCCGCACCCTAAAATCCTATCCAAAAAAAATCACGCTCCTGAATCCCGCTCCTGAATCCGCACCCTAAAATCCTATCCAAAAAAAATCACGCTCCTGAATCCCGCTCCTGAATCCGCACCCTAAAATCCTATCCAAAAAAAATCACGCTCCTGAATCCCGCTCCTGAATCCGCACCCTAAAATCCTATCCAAAAAAAATCACGCTCCTGAATCCCGCTCCTGAATCCGCACCCTAAAATCCTATCCAAAAAAAATCACGCTCCTGAATCCCGCTCCTGAATCCGCACCCTAAAATCCTATCCAAAAAAAATCACGCTCCTGAATCCCGCTCCTGAATCCGCACCCTAAAATCCTATCCAAAAAAAATCACGCTCCTGAATCCCGCTCCTGAATCCGCACCCTAAAATCCTATCCAAAAAAAATCACGCTCCTGAATCCCGCTCCTGAATCCGCACCCTAAAATCCTATCCAAAAAAAATCACGCTCCTGAATCCCGCTCCTGAATCCGCACCCTAAAATCCTATCCAAAAAAAATCACGCTCCTGAATCCCGCTCCTGAATCCGCACCCTAAAATCCTATCCAAAAAAAATCACGCTCCTGAATCCCGCTCCTGAATCCGCACCCTAAAATCCTATCCAAAAAAAATCACGCTCCTGAATCCCGCTCCTGAATCCGCACCCTAAAATCCTATCCAAAAAAAATCACGCTCCTGAATCCCGCTCCTGAATCCGCACCCTAAAATCCTATCCAAAAAAAATCACGCTCCTGAATCCCGCTCCTGAATCCGCACCCTAAAATCCTATCCAAAAAAAATCACGCTCCTGAATCCCGCTCCTGAATCCGCACCCTAAAATCCTATCCAAAAAAAATCACGCTCCTGAATCCCGCTCCTGAATCCGCACCCTAAAATCCTATCCAAAAAAAATCACGCTCCTGAATCCCGCTCCTGAATCCGCACCCTAAAATCCTATCCAAAAAAAATCACGCTCCTGAATCCCGCTCCTGAATCCGCACCCTAAAATCCTATCCAAAAAAAATCACGCTCCTGAATCCCGCTCCTGAATCCGCACCCTAAAATCCTATCCAAAAAAAATCACGCTCCCCCGCTCCTGAATCCGCACCCTAAAATCCTATCCAAAAAAAATCACGCTCCTGAATCCCGCTCCTGAATCCGCACCCTAAAATCCTATCCAAAAAAAATCACGCTCCTGAATCCCGCTCCTGAATCCGCACCCTAAAATCCTATCCAAAAAAAATCACGCTCCTGAATCCCGCTCCTGAATCCGCACCCTAAAATCCTATCCAAAAAAAATCACGCTCCTGAATCCCGCTCCTGAATCCGCACCCTAAAATCCTATCCAAAAAAAATCACGCTCCTGAATCCCGCTCCTGAATCCGCACCCTAAAATCCTATCCAAAAAAAATCACGCTCCTGAATCCCGCTCCTGAATCCGCACCCTAAAATCCTATCCAAAAAAAATCACGCTCCTGAATCCCGCTCCTGAATCCGCACCCTAAAATCCTATCCAAAAAAAATCACGCTCCTGAATCCCGCTCCTGAATCCGCACCCTAAAATCCTATCCAAAAAAAATCACGCTCCTGAATCCCGCTCCTGAATCCGCACCCTAAAATCCTATCCAAAAAAAATCACGCTCCTGAATCCCGCTCCTGAATCCGCACCCTAAAATCCTATCCAAAAAAAATCACGCTCCTGAATCCCGCTCCTGAATCCGCACCCTAAAATCCTATCCAAAAAAAATCACGCTCCTGAATCCCGCTCCTGAATCCGCACCCTAAAATCCTATCCAAAAAAAATCACGCTCCTGAATCCCGCTCCTGAATCCGCACCCTAAAATCCTATCCAAAAAAAATCACGCTCCTGAATCCCGCTCCTGAATCCGCACCCTAAAATCCTATCCAAAAAAAATCACGCTCCTGAATCCCGCTCCTGAATCCGCACCCTAAAATCCTATCCAAAAAAAATCACGCTCCTGAATCCCGCTCCTGAATCCGCACCCTAAAATCCTATCCAAAAAAAATCACGCTCCTGAATCCCGCTCCTGAATCCGCACCCTAAAATCCTATCCAAAAAAAATCACGCTCCTGAATCCCGCTCCTGAATCCGCACCCTAAAATCCTATCCAAAAAAAATCACGCTCCTGAATCCCGCTCCTGAATCCGCACCCTAAAATCCTATCCAAAAAAAATCACGCTCCTGAATCCCGCTCCTGAATCCGCACCCTAAAATCCTATCCAAAAAAAATCACGCTCCTGAATCCCGCTCCTGAATCCGCACCCTAAAATCCTATCCAAAAAAAATCACGCTCCTGAATCCCGCTCCTGAATCCGCACCCTAAAATCCTATCCAAAAAAAATCACGCTCCTGAATCCCGCTCCTGAATCCGCACCCTAAAATCCTATCCAAAAAAAATCACGCTCCTGAATCCCGCTCCTGAATCCGCACCCTAAAATCCTATCCAAAAAAAATCACGCTCCTGAATCCCGCTCCTGAATCCGCACCCTAAAATCCTATCCAAAAAAAATCACGCTCCTGAATCCCGCTCCTGAATCCGCACCCTAAAATCCTATCCAAAAAAAATCACGCTCCTGAATCCCGCTCCTGAATCCGCACCCTAAAATCCTATCCAAAAAAAATCACGCTCCTGAATCCCGCTCCTGAATCCGCACCCTAAAATCCTATCCAAAAAAAATCACGCTCCTGAATCCCGCTCCTGAATCCGCACCCTAAAATCCTATCCAAAAAAAATCACGCTCCTGAATCCCGCTCCTGAATCCGCACCCTAAAATCCTATCCAAAAAAAATCACGCTCCTGAATCCCGCTCCTGAATCCGCACCCTAAAATCCTATCCAAAAAAAATCACGCTCCTGAATCCCGCTCCTGAATCCGCACCCTAAAATCCTATCCAAAAAAAATCACGCTCCTGAATCCCGCTCCTGAATCCGCACCCTAAAATCCTATCCAAAAAAAATCACGCTCCTGAATCCCGCTCCTGAATCCGCACCCTAAAATCCTATCCAAAAAAAATCACGCTCCTGAATCCCGCTCCTGAATCCGCACCCTAAAATCCTATCCAAAAAAAATCACGCTCCTGAATCCCGCTCCTGAATCCGCACCCTAAAATCCTATCCAAAAAAAATCACGCTCCTGAATCCCGCTCCTGAATCCGCACCCTAAAATCCTATCCAAAAAAAATCACGCTCCTGAATCCCGCTCCTGAATCCGCACCCTAAAATCCTATCCAAAAAAAATCACGCTCCTGAATCCCGCTCCTGAATCCGCACCCTAAAATCCTATCCAAAAAAAATCACGCTCCTGAATCCCGCTCCTGAATCCGCACCCTAAAATCCTATCCAAAAAAAATCACGCTCCTGAATCCCGCTCCTGAATCCGCACCCTAAAATCCTATCCAAAAAAAATCACGCTCCTGAATCCCGCTCCTGAATCCGCACCCTAAAATCCTATCCAAAAAAAATCACGCTCCTGAATCCCGCTCCTGAATCCGCACCCTAAAATCCTATCCAAAAAAAATCACGCTCCTGAATCCCGCTCCTGAATCCGCACCCTAAAATCCTATCCAAAAAAAATCACGCTCCTGAATCCCGCTCCTGAATCCGCACCCTAAAATCCTATCCAAAAAAAATCACGCTCCTGAATCCCGCTCCTGAATCCGCACCCTAAAATCCTATCCAAAAAAAATCACGCTCCTGAATCCCGCTCCTGAATCCGCACCCTAAAATCCTATCCAAAAAAAATCACGCTCCTGAATCCCGCTCCTGAATCCGCACCCTAAAATCCTATCCAAAAAAAATCACGCTCCTGAATCCCGCTCCTGAATCCGCACCCTAAAATCCTATCCAAAAAAAATCACGCTCCTGAATCCCGCTCCTGAATCCGCACCCTAAAATCCTATCCAAAAAAAATCACGCTCCTGAATCCCGCTCCTGAATCCGCACCCTAAAATCCTATCCAAAAAAAATCACGCTCCTGAATCCCGCTCCTGAATCCGCACCCTAAAATCCTATCCAAAAAAAATCACGCTCCTGAATCCCGCTCCTGAATCCGCACCCTAAAATCCTATCCAAAAAAAATCACGCTCCTGAATCCCGCTCCTGAATCCGCACCCTAAAATCCTATCCAAAAAAAATCACGCTCCTGAATCCCGCTCCTGAATCCGCACCCTAAAATCCTATCCAAAAAAAATCACGCTCCTGAATCCCGCTCCTGAATCCGCACCCTAAAATCCTATCCAAAAAAAATCACGCTCCTGAATCCCGCTCCTGAATCCGCACCCTAAAATCCTATCCAAAAAAAATCACGCTCCTGAATCCCGCTCCTGAATCCGCACCCTAAAATCCTATCCAAAAAAAATCACGCTCCTGAATCCCGCTCCTGAATCCGCACCCTAAAATCCTATCCAAAAAAAATCACGCTCCTGAATCCCGCTCCTGAATCCGCACCCTAAAATCCTATCCAAAAAAAATCACGCTCCTGAATCCCGCTCCTGAATCCGCACCCTAAAATCCTATCCAAAAAAAATCACGCTCCTGAATCCCGCTCCTGAATCCGCACCCTAAAATCCTATCCAAAAAAAATCACGCTCCTGAATCCCGCTCCTGAATCCGCACCCTAAAATCCTATCCAAAAAAAATCACGCTCCTGAATCCCGCTCCTGAATCCGCACCCTAAAATCCTATCCAAAAAAAATCACGCTCCTGAATCCCGCTCCTGAATCCGCACCCTAAAATCCTATCCAAAAAAAATCACGCTCCTGAATCCCGCTCCTGAATCCGCACCCTAAAATCCTATCCAAAAAAAATCACGCTCCTGAATCCCGCTCCTGAATCCGCACCCTAAAATCCTATCCAAAAAAAATCACGCTCCTGAATCCCGCTCCTGAATCCGCACCCTAAAATCCTATCCAAAAAAAATCACGCTCCTGAATCCCGCTCCTGAATCCGCACCCTAAAATCCTATCCAAAAAAAATCACGCTCCTGAATCCCGCTCCTGAATCCGCACCCTAAAATCCTATCCAAAAAAAATCACGCTCCTGAATCCCGCTCCTGAATCCGCACCCTAAAATCCTATCCAAAAAAAATCACGCTCCTGAATCCCGCTCCTGAATCCGCACCCTAAAATCCTATCCAAAAAAAATCACGCTCCTGAATCCCGCTCCTGAATCCGCACCCTAAAATCCTATCCAAAAAAAATCACGCTCCTGAATCCCGCTCCTGAATCCGCACCCTAAAATCCTATCCAAAAAAAATCACGCTCCTGAATCCCGCTCCTGAATCCGCACCCTAAAATCCTATCCAAAAAAAATCACGCTCCTGAATCCCGCTCCTGAATCCGCACCCTAAAATCCTATCCAAAAAAAATCACGCTCCTGAATCCCGCTCCTGAATCCGCACCCTAAAATCCTATCCAAAAAAAATCACGCTCCTGAATCCCGCTCCTGAATCCGCACCCTAAAATCCTATCCAAAAAAAATCACGCTCCTGAATCCCGCTCCTGAATCCGCACCCTAAAATCCTATCCAAAAAAAATCACGCTCCTGAATCCCGCTCCTGAATCCGCACCCTAAAATCCTATCCAAAAAAAATCACGCTCCTGAATCCCGCTCCTGAATCCGCACCCTAAAATCCTATCCAAAAAAAATCACGCTCCTGAATCCCGCTCCTGAATCCGCACCCTAAAATCCTATCCAAAAAAAATCACGCTCCTGAATCCCGCTCCTGAATCCGCACCCTAAAATCCTATCCAAAAAAAATCACGCTCCTGAATCCCGCTCCTGAATCCGCACCCTAAAATCCTATCCAAAAAAAATCACGCTCCTGAATCCCGCTCCTGAATCCGCACCCTAAAATCCTATCCAAAAAAAATCACGCTCCTGAATCCCGCTCCTGAATCCGCACCCTAAAATCCTATCCAAAAAAAATCACGCTCCTGAATCCCGCTCCTGAATCCGCACCCTAAAATCCTATCCAAAAAAAATCACGCTCCTGAATCCCGCTCCTGAATCCGCACCCTAAAATCCTATCCAAAAAAAATCACGCTCCTGAATCCCGCTCCTGAATCCGCACCCTAAAATCCTATCCAAAAAAAATCACGCTCCTGAATCCCGCTCCTGAATCCGCACCCTAAAATCCTATCCAAAAAAAATCACGCTCCTGAATCCCGCTCCTGAATCCGCACCCTAAAATCCTATCCAAAAAAAATCACGCTCCTGAATCCCGCTCCTGAATCCGCACCCTAAAATCCTATCCAAAAAAAATCACGCTCCTGAATCCCGCTCCTGAATCCGCACCCTAAAATCCTATCCAAAAAAAATCACGCTCCTGAATCCCGCTCCTGAATCCGCACCCTAAAATCCTATCCAAAAAAAATCACGCTCCTGAATCCCGCTCCTGAATCCGCACCCTAAAATCCTATCCAAAAAAAATCACGCTCCTGAATCCCGCTCCTGAATCCGCACCCTAAAATCCTATCCAAAAAAAATCACGCTCCTGAATCCCGCTCCTGAATCCGCACCCTAAAATCCTATCCAAAAAAAATCACGCTCCTGAATCCCGCTCCTGAATCCGCACCCTAAAATCCTATCCAAAAAAAATCACGCTCCTGAATCCCGCTCCTGAATCCGCACCCTAAAATCCTATCCAAAAAAAATCACGCTCCTGAATCCCGCTCCTGAATCCGCACCCTAAAATCCTATCCAAAAAAAATCACGCTCCTGAATCCCGCTCCTGAATCCGCACCCTAAAATCCTATCCAAAAAAAATCACGCTCCTGAATCCCGCTCCTGAATCCGCACCCTAAAATCCTATCCAAAAAAAATCACGCTCCTGAATCCCGCTCCTGAATCCGCACCCTAAAATCCTATCCAAAAAAAATCACGCTCCTGAATCCCGCTCCTGAATCCGCACCCTAAAATCCTATCCAAAAAAAATCACGCTCCTGAATCCCGCTCCTGAATCCGCACCCTAAAATCCTATCCAAAAAAAATCACGCTCCTGAATCCCGCTCCTGAATCCGCACCCTAAAATCCTATCCAAAAAAAATCACGCTCCTGAATCCCGCTCCTGAATCCGCACCCTAAAATCCTATCCAAAAAAAATCACGCTCCTGAATCCCGCTCCTGAATCCGCACCCTAAAATCCTATCCAAAAAAAATCACGCTCCTGAATCCCGCTCCTGAATCCGCACCCTAAAATCCTATCCAAAAAAAATCACGCTCCTGAATCCCGCTCCTGAATCCGCACCCTAAAATCCTATCCAAAAAAAATCACGCTCCTGAATCCCGCTCCTGAATCCGCACCCTAAAATCCTATCCAAAAAAAATCACGCTCCTGAATCCCGCTCCTGAATCCGCACCCTAAAATCCTATCCAAAAAAAATCACGCTCCTGAATCCCGCTCCTGAATCCGCACCCTAAAATCCTATCCAAAAAAAATCACGCTCCTGAATCCCGCTCCTGAATCCGCACCCTAAAATCCTATCCAAAAAAAATCACGCTCCTGAATCCCGCTCCTGAATCCGCACCCTAAAATCCTATCCAAAAAAAATCACGCTCCTGAATCCCGCTCCTGAATCCGCACCCTAAAATCCTATCCAAAAAAAATCACGCTCCTGAATCCCGCTCCTGAATCCGCACCCTAAAATCCTATCCAAAAAAAATCACGCTCCTGAATCCCGCTCCTGAATCCGCACCCTAAAATCCTATCCAAAAAAAATCACGCTCCTGAATCCCGCTCCTGAATCCGCACCCTAAAATCCTATCCAAAAAAAATCACGCTCCTGAATCCCGCTCCTGAATCCGCACCCTAAAATCCTATCCAAAAAAAATCACGCTCCTGAATCCCGCTCCTGAATCCGCACCCTAAAATCCTATCCAAAAAAAATCACGCTCCTGAATCCCGCTCCTGAATCCGCACCCTAAAATCCTATCCAAAAAAAATCACGCTCCTGAATCCCGCTCCTGAATCCGCACCCTAAAATCCTATCCAAAAAAAATCACGCTCCTGAATCCCGCTCCTGAATCCGCACCCTAAAATCCTATCCAAAAAAAATCACGCTCCTGAATCCCGCTCCTGAATCCGCACCCTAAAATCCTATCCAAAAAAAATCACGCTCCTGAATCCCGCTCCTGAATCCGCACCCTAAAATCCTATCCAAAAAAAATCACGCTCCTGAATCCCGCTCCTGAATCCGCACCCTAAAATCCTATCCAAAAAAAATCACGCTCCTGAATCCCGCTCCTGAATCCGCACCCTAAAATCCTATCCAAAAAAAATCACGCTCCTGAATCCCGCTCCTGAATCCGCACCCTAAAATCCTATCCAAAAAAAATCACGCTCCTGAATCCCGCTCCTGAATCCGCACCCTAAAATCCTATCCAAAAAAAATCACGCTCCTGAATCCCGCTCCTGAATCCGCACCCTAAAATCCTATCCAAAAAAAATCACGCTCCTGAATCCCGCTCCTGAATCCGCACCCTAAAATCCTATCCAAAAAAAATCACGCTCCTGAATCCCGCTCCTGAATCCGCACCCTAAAATCCTATCCAAAAAAAATCACGCTCCTGAATCCCGCTCCTGAATCCGCACCCTAAAATCCTATCCAAAAAAAATCACGCTCCTGAATCCCGCTCCTGAATCCGCACCCTAAAATCCTATCCAAAAAAAATCACGCTCCTGAATCCCGCTCCTGAATCCGCACCCTAAAATCCTATCCAAAAAAAATCACGCTCCTGAATCCCGCTCCTGAATCCGCACCCTAAAATCCTATCCAAAAAAAATCACGCTCCTGAATCCCGCTCCTGAATCCGCACCCTAAAATCCTATCCAAAAAAAATCACGCTCCTGAATCCCGCTCCTGAATCCGCACCCTAAAATCCTATCCAAAAAAAATCACGCTCCTGAATCCCGCTCCTGAATCCGCACCCTAAAATCCTATCCAAAAAAAATCACGCTCCTGAATCCCGCTCCTGAATCCGCACCCTAAAATCCTATCCAAAAAAAATCACGCTCCTGAATCCCGCTCCTGAATCCGCACCCTAAAATCCTATCCAAAAAAAATCACGCTCCTGAATCCCGCTCCTGAATCCGCACCCTAAAATCCTATCCAAAAAAAATCACGCTCCTGAATCCCGCTCCTGAATCCGCACCCTAAAATCCTATCCAAAAAAAATCACGCTCCTGAATCCCGCTCCTGAATCCGCACCCTAAAATCCTATCCAAAAAAAATCACGCTCCTGAATCCCGCTCCTGAATCCGCACCCTAAAATCCTATCCAAAAAAAATCACGCTCCTGATTCCTTTCTTTTAGCGCCATCTTGTACTACAGAATCTCTAGACAGTGCCTTCTATTATTTTTGTTGCAACTATTAAGTTTTCTCCTACAAATTATCCGTTTTGCGCGCCATCTTTTATCCTATAATGTTTCCGTTTTTTAGCGCCATCTTGTACTTAAAAATCTCTAAACTGTGTCAGCCATTATGTTTGTTTAACCTATTAAATTTTCATCCAATGAATGATCTGTTTTCTAGCGCCATCTTTTATCCTATAGTGTAGCTGTTTTCAGCGCCATCTTGTACTTTAAAATTATTAAACAGGGTCATCTATTATTTTTGTTGGAACTATTAAATTTTTTATCCTACATTTAAACCTTTTTGTTAGCGCCATCTTTTGTCTGATAGAATATATGGTTTATACCGCCATCTAGCTCTTAAAATCTATAAACAGTGACATCTATTATTTGTGCGAAAGCTGCCAAGCTTTTATTCTGTAATGCAACCATTTCGACTATGGTTGGAAACTATGCTATTTTTCGTGGTGAAATTTTATTGGTGAATTTCTTATCCTATACAACTGTATTTTCGAAAAAGTTGTGAACCTTACTACTTTTGGGTGGAAACATTTATTCTGTAATGCAACCATTTCGACAATGGTTGGAAACTATGCTATTTTCGTGGGGGGAATTTTACTGGTGAATTTCTTATCCTATACAATTGTTTTTTCGAAAAAGTTGAGAACCTTACTACTTTTGGGTGGAGACATTGTTATGGCATCTAATACCACATTCATTTGGTTACAACCATAAAAATTGTTCATTTGTATGAAAATGTGAAAGTGGTTGCATACGTGTGAGAAAGATTAAAAATTTAATTTCAATGTAAAATTGTTCATATAAAATCAATAATTTTCATATAATTATAAAAGTTTAGACTTTATATGAAAATATTAACATTTTCAAAATGACCAAGTAATTGAAAAGTTGCACATAAAACACTAAACTAAAATTGATCAGTCATCTGCTATTATTTGTCTATCAATTCAAACGAAATTGTAGGCGGTGGACCCATATGTTGCATGTCGGAACTTTATGCCATAGCGAACTGAGCCCGTTAGGCCGCAAACTCAATCACCGAATATAGACAAACAAACTTTAGAGAAACCGGAAACAATATTCAAAATATTTGTTTCGTGTGCAACTTTTCAATTGCTTGGAATCTTATAAAATTTTAGTATTTTCATACAAGACACTATATGCAATTTTTAATATTTTCATTTCAATATAAAATTTTTCAAATAAAATAAAATATTTTCATTTAATTATAAAAGTTTAAACTTTATATAAAAATATTACAATTTTCAAAATTACCAAGTAATTAAAAAATTGCACATAAAACACTAAATTAAAAATTGATCAGTTATCGTCTATAGTTTGTCCATCAATTCAAATGAAATTGTGGGCGGTGGACCCATATGTTGCATGTCGGAACTTTATGCCATAGCGAACTGAGCCCGTTAGGCCGCGAACTCAATCACCGAATATAAACAAACAAACTTTAGAGAAACCGGAAACAATATTCAAAATATTTGTTTCGTGTGCAACTTTTCAATTGCTTGGAATCTTATAAAATTTTAGTATTTTCATACAAGACACTATATGCAATTTTTAATATTTTCATTTCAATATAAAATTTTTCAAATAAAATAAAATATTTTCATTTAATTATAAAAGTTTAAACTTTATATAAAAATATTACAATTTTCAAAATTACCAAGTAATTGAAAAATTGCACATAAAACACTAAATTAAAAATTGATCAGTTATCGTCTATAGTTTGTCTATCAATTCAAATGAAATTGTGGGCGGTGGACCCATATGTTGCATGTCGGAACTTTATGCCATAGCGAACTGAGCCCGTTAGGCCGCGAACTCAATCACCGAATATAGACAAACAAACTTTAGAGAAACCGGAAACAATATTCAAAATATTTGTTTCGTGTGCAACTTTTCAATTGCTTGGAATCTTATAAAATTTTAGTATTTTCATACAAAGTCAAAATATTACTGTTATATAAAACTATTTCACTTTATATAAAATATTTTGACTTTATATGCAATTTTTAATAACTTCATTTCAATATAAAATTTTTCAAATAAAATAAAATATTCTCATTTAATTATAAAAGTTTAAACTTTATATAAAAATTTTACAATTTTCAAAATTACCAAGTAATTGAAAAATTGCACATAAAACACTAAATTAAAAATTGATCAGTTATCGTCTATAGTTTGTCTATCAATTCAAATGAAATTGTGGGCGGTTGACCCATATGTTGCATGTCGGAACTTTATGCCATAGCGAACTGAGCCCGTTAGGCCGCGAACTCAATCACCGAATATAGACAAACAAACTTTAGAGAAACTGAAGACATTTTTCAAAATATTTGTTCCGTGTGCAACTTTTCAATTACTTAGTAATTTGGAATATTTAATATTTTCATACAAAGTCAAAAATGTTATAGTCATATTGAAATTATTTCACTTTATAAGAATAATTTTGACTTAATATGCAAGTTTTAATATTTTCATTTCAATGTAAGATTTTTTATATAAAGGCAAATAGTTTCATTTCATTAATTTTCAAAATTATCAAGTAATTGAAAAGTTGCACATAAAACATTAAACTAAAAATTGATCAGTCATCTGCTATAGTTTGTCTATCAATCCAAATGAAATTGTGGGCGGTGGACCCATATGTTGCATGTCGGAACTTTATGCCATAGCGAACTGAGCCCGTTAGGCCGCGAACTCAATCACCGAATATAGACAAATAAACTTTAGAGAAACTGAAGACATTTTTCAAAATATTTATTTCGTGCGCAACTTTTCAATTACTTACAATTTTATAAAATATTAGTATTTTCGTATAAAGTCAAAAATATTATTGTTATATGAAACGATTTCACTTTATATAAAACATTTAGTTTTTATGTGTAATTTTTAATATATTAATGTAAATGTAAACGTTTTCATATAAAGTCAAACTCAATTCAATTACTTTATATGCAATTTTTGATATTTTCATATAAATGTAAGATTTTTATGATCATATCACACATTTCGACCATAAGACTATGACACATTTCCCTAAAACCTCCCTGTTGTTTTTTATCTTATGCCCTAAAGCTCGTTATTTTAACCATAAAAGCATGTACACCTTGAAAAGGCAATTGCAACCAAAGCTGTAGCCAGAAAAAAAAATTTAGAGAATCCCACAAGAAAAAGTGTTTCGTCTATTCGAAACGAAATAATAGTATATAAGAGATTGATATAAATAACAAAAAAGTGCTTGAGGGGTTAAAATAATTCATTTATTTAAACCGAAATAAAAATTCAATATGATCAATACATAATATACATACATACGGGGGCTCAGAACCCTGTCCCCCCCAGCTACGGCACTCTATTACTTTATTTACATATACAATAATAATTATAATAAAGCATACTTTCGGGCAACGCCCTTTCTTCGTCTAGAGATTGGAAAAAATATCAACAACAAAAAGAGTTCTAAAAATCAAAACACAAAAACAATGCTTTGTACGCGAAGCTAAAAAAATTCTCCGATCACAATCATCTGAAGCTTCCACTCAATTTTCAGCTCCCAGCTATTCTTCCATTATATCGAAGGCGGAGTTTACATCTACAGGAAAATGTCTGCAATTTCTTCCAGAAAGTTTTTTCGAAAGTAAATTGCTTTAAACGAAAAACCGCAAGTTTCTTTTCTTTTTTGTTTACATCGGTAATTTACTCTAAAAGAGACTTTCTGAGAGTAACTTGCGGCAATTTTCTAGCTGATGTTAACCCCGCCTAAAATCAGACAAAATACAGAAGACACTACAAAGAGCTTAAAGTTCTTAAGACTCTGCGTTCGCTTCAAACCAATCATAATGTAATTGTAAGAGGTGGTTGTAGCGTTACATCAAGTACAACATTACAAAAACATACTGCTTTGTTTGTGTAAGGCGGAGTTTACATCTGCCAGAAAATTGCTAAAAGTTGCTGTCAGGAAGTTTTTTACAGTAAATTCCTGATGTAAACAAAAAAAAAAGAGAAAAAATTGCGGTTTCTTGTTTATCATAATTTACGAATTTGATTCCGTTAAACATTTTACTTTGCCGCTGATCCTCTGGTAATGGCAGTCAAAATCACAGTTGCCACTTTTTTACATTTCTATCAAAACTGGTACATTTTTTTCTATTTTGCTGCTTTTGGTACACTGGTATATTCTGTGGGCAAAGTTAGCTTTTATAATAATTAAGAATTGTAAACTTATGTTCAAAATATTTTTTGTTAAAAAAGGTAAAATTTAAATATACATATATGTATATAATGCTTTCAATAAAATTGTGTGTCGGATGTTGAGAGTCTCATTATATCTAGTCGGCCAAAAACTGTTTTTAATATACAAAATATATTTCAATTAGTGTGTTACTTTTTATAAAGGATGTAGTCTGGTGTTCCGGCCTAATTTTTAAGGTTATTTCGCGAATTTTGTATTATAACAAAATAAAATACAATCATTTCATTTTTTATATGTTATTATTGACATCTTTAACTGTACAAAAAATTGTTTTTGGAATTTATTTTACGATATTTTTGTAGTGTTTTTTATGTCCAAAGTGTGCACCTAAAAAAAAGGTGTGGGGTTGGCCCGGTTGATTACAGTACTTAAAGTCTTCTTAAACAAAAAAATTAAATAGATTATTGTTTTGTAGGCTTGTCATTCTAGCAGGTAGTAGATTTAAACATTTGGATTAAAAAATAACAAAATGGCGGACTTCTAGATATTTTTTTTTTTTAAATTGCATTGTTTTTTGCTGGAAATCGCTGTTAAAAATAGTAAATATATATTAAAAATAAACAATTCTACTACCTGCGAGAGCCATTGGCGTATAAAATAACACATTAAAAGTTCAGCCCAATCGATTTGACAGAATTCTCTCAGACCCCTGACCCGGTCAATAAAACGTTGTTTCAAGAAAAACGCTTTTTAAGTTTTAACAACAGATAAAGTTTTCACAACAGGCGCTCTCGACTATGAACTATAAGTTCGATAATATTTTGAGTTTCGGTCTAAAATTTTTACGGTATACTTTCAATATATTGTACTTTGGAAATGTATTTAAAAAAATAATCGATTTCTTGAAACTCGAACACCGAAAAAATTGCGGTTTCTTGTTTATCATAATTTACGAATTTGATTCCGTTAAACATTTTACTTTGCCGCTGATCCTCTGGTAATGGCAGTCAAAATCACAGTTGCCACTTTTTTACATTTCTATCAAAACTGGTACATTTTTTTCTATTTTGCTGCTTTTGGTACACTGGTATATTCTGTGGGCAAAGTTAGCTTTTATAATAATTAAGAATTGTAAACTTATGTTCAAAATATTTTTTGTTAAAAAAGGTAAAATTTAAATATACATATATGTATATAATGCTTTCAATAAAATTGTGTGTCGGATGTTGAGAGTCTCATTATATCTAGTCGGCCAAAAACTGTTTTTAATATACAAAATATATTTCAATTAGTGTGTTACTTTTTATAAAGGATGTAGTCTGGTGTTCCGGCCTAATTTTTAAGGTTATTTCGCGAATTTTGTATTATAACAAAATAAAATACAATCATTTCATTTTTTATATGTTATTATTGACATCTTTAACTGTACAAAAAATTGTTTTTGGAATTTATTTTACGATATTTTTGTAGTGTTTTTTATGTCCAAAGTGTGCACCTAAAAAAAAGGTGTGGGGTTGGCCCGGTTGATTACAGTACTTAAAGTCTTCTTAAACAAAAAAATTAAATAGATTATTGTTTTGTAGGCTTGTCATTCTAGCAGGTAGTAGATTTAAACATTTGGATTAAAAAATAACAAAATGGCGGACTTCTAGATATTTTTTTTTTTTAAATTGCATTGTTTTTTGCTGGAAATCGCTGTTAAAAATAGTAAATATATATTAAAAATAAACAATTCTACTACCTGCGAGAGCCATTGGCGTATAAAATAACACATTAAAAGTTCAGCCCAATCGATTTGACAGAATTCTCTCAGACCCCTGACCCGGTCAATAAAACGTTGTTTCAAGAAAAACGCTTTTTAAGTTTTAACAACAGATAAAGTTTTCACAACAGGCGCTCTCGACTATGAACTATAAGTTCGATAATATTTTGAGTTTCGGTCTAAAATTTTTACGGTATACTTTCAATATATTGTACTTTGGAAATGTATTTAAAAAAATAATCGATTTCTTGAAACTCGAACACCGGACTACATCCTTAATAAATAACAATTAATGTTATTTATTATATTGGTACATTTTCCCCCCATTTGGTACATTTTTTTGTAAAAATTTGTACAAAATAAAATGAGTAAGTGGCAACTGTGGTCAAAATTGTATCAATTTCCAAAGATTTAAACGTGATTTTAAGTACATAATTAAAAATTCATTCAACACAAATACTTTAAAGATTAAATATTATTTCCAAACTCAATTATTTTGTACACCGCAATTTAATATGATTTTTAATTACTACTAAATTCATAAAATTCATATAAATAAAATATAGAAAAATATAACAGAATTGCTTTTCGATAGAACGTTTTGCCTATAGCGTAATTTCTTATATTTTTTTTACTTACTATTTGTATTCTAAATACAAAAAATAGGAATTTATCTGCATTTTAAATAAAAAAAAATTGTCGCAAATATGTTCTAAAACATACATGGTGCGAGCAGTTTATTTTCAATTACATTAACATAAATTTTTTTACACACGTCTTCTGTCATATAAATGTTGCAATAAATTGGAAATATATACATACTCTGGTTGTTAATACTCGGTGGAACCATTTTGACATCAATGAACATTAATCAAAATAATACAGCAATGACCAATTTCAGCTATTAAATTTTATCACACACACCAGTATTGTAGAATAATTGAAATGCAATAACTTTTCTCTTATAGTAATATTAATTTATTAAAGAATAATTTTAATTTTCAGTACAATTTGTAACGTGACCTTAAACAATTTTAGTAACCGTAATAAATCAATCCGCATTTATTTTTTTAACAACGTTAATTAATTTATTATTATTTTTTTATGTTTTTTGCATTCATAGCACATTTATATATTATTTTTTTTATCACACACAACACTCTTTTAGAACAATTTAAATGCAATAACTTCTCCCGCAACATAATATTAATTAATTAAATAATCATTTTCATTTTCAATACAATTGTAGCGTGATCTTAAATTATTTCAGTAACCTTAATTTTTACCGATCAATCCGAATTTATTTTTTTAACAACGTTTAGTAAATTATTATTAATTTTTTTTGCATTTATAGCACATTTACATTTTCCTATTGCATTTTATTTACTTTTTTTCTTACACAACACTATTTTAAAATAATTCAAATGCAATAACTTCTATTGTAAAGTATTATTAAATAATTAAATAATTATTTTAACTTTTAATACAATTGTAGAGTGATCTTTAATAATTTTAGTAATCGTAATATTTACAGATCAATCCGAATTTATTTTTTTAACAACGTTTAGCAACTTATTATTATTTTTTTTTTTGAATTGATAGCACATTTACATTTTGCTATTGCATTTTATTTACTATTTTATCACACATACCACTATTTTACAATAATTCAAATGCAATAACTTCTCTTGTAAAGTATTATTAACTAATTAAATAATTATTTTCATTTTCAATACAATTTTAGTAATCGTAATATTTCCCAAACAATCCGTATTTATGTTTTAAACAATGATAAAAAACTTATTATTACTTTTTTTTGCATTCACAGCACATCTATATTTATTTATTGCATTTTATTCACTATTTTAATCATATTTACATTTTCCTATTGCATTTTATTTACTTTTTTTTCTTACACAACACTATTTTAAAATAATTCAAATGCAATAACTTCTATTGTAAAGTATTATTAATTAATTAAATAATTATTTTAACTTTTAATACAATTGTAGAGTGATCTTTAATAATTTTAGTAATCGTAATGTTTACCGATCAATCCGAATTTATTTTTTTAACAACGTTTAGCAACTTATTATTATTTTTTTTTTTGAATTGATAGCACATTTACATTTTGCTATTGCATTTTATTTACTATTTTATCACACATACCACTATTTTACAATAATTCAAATGCAATAACTTCTCTTGTAAAGTATTATTAACTAATTAAATAATTATTTTCATTTTCAATACAATTTTAGTAATCGTAATATTTCCCAAACAATCCGTATTTATGTTTTAAACAATGATAAAAAACTTATTATTACTTTTTTTTTTTGCATTCACAGCACATCTATATTTATTTATTGCATTTTATTCACTATTTTAATCATATTTACATTTTCCTATTGCATTTTATTTACTTTTTTTTCTTACACAACACTATTTTAAAATAATTCAAATGCAATAACTTCTATTGTAAAGTATTATTAATTAATTAAATAATAATTTTCACTTTCAATACAATTGTAGCGTGATCTTAAACAATTTCAGTAACAATATTATTTACCGGCCAATACGCATTTATTTTTTAACAACGTTTAGCAATTTATTATTATTTTTTTGAATTGATAGCACATTTACATTTTGCTATTGCATTTTATTTACTATTTTATCACACATACCACTATTTTACAATAATTCAAATGCAATAACTTCTTTTGTAAAGTATTATTAACTAATTAAATAATTATTTTCATTTTCAATACAATTTTAGTAATCGTAATATTTACCGATCAATTCGCATTTATGTTTTAAACAATGATAAAAAACTTATTATTACTTTTTTTTTTGCATTCACAGCACATCTATATTTATTTATTGCATTTTATTCACTATTTTAATCACATTTACATTTTCCTATTGCATTTTATTTACTTTTTTTACTTACACAACACTATTTTAAAATAATTCAAATGCAATAACTTCTATTGTAAAGTATTATTAATTAATTAAATAATTATTTTCACTTTTAATACAATTGTAGAGTGATTTTTAATAATTTTAGTAATCGTAATATTTACCGATCAATCCGAATTTATTTTTTTAACAACGTTTAGCAACTTATTATTATTTTTTTTTTTTGAATTGATAGCACATTTACATTTTGCTATTGCATTTTATTTACTATTTTATCACACATACCACTATTTTACAATAATTCAAATGCAATAACTTCTCTTGTGAAGTATTATTAACTAATTAAATAATTATTTTCATTTTCAATAAAATTTTAGTAATCGTAATATTTCCCGATCAATCCGAATTTATGTTTTAAACAATGATAAAAAACTTATTATTACTTTTTTTTTTGCATTGACAGCACATCTATATTTATTTATTGCATTTTATTCACTATTTTAATCACATTTACATTTTCCTATTGCATTTTATTTACTTTTTTTTCTTATACAACACTATTTTAAAATAATTCAAATACAATAACTTCTATTGTAAAGTATTATTAATTAATTAAATAATTATTTTAACTTTTAATACAATTGTAGAGTGATCTTTAATAATTTTAGTAATCGTAATATTTACCGATCAATCCGAATTTATTTTTTTAACAACGTTTAGCAACTTATTATTATTTTTTTTTTGAATTGATAGCACATTTACATTTTGCTATTGCATTTTATTTACTTTTTTATCACACATACCACTATTTTACAATAATTCAAATGCAATAACTTCTCTTGTAAAGTATTATTAACTAATTAAATAATTATTTTCATTTTCAATACAATTTTAGTAATCGTAATATTTCCCGATCAATCCGTATTTATGTTTTAAACAATGATAAAAAACTTATTATTACTTTTTTTTTGCATTCACAGCACATCTATATTTATTTATTGCATTTTATTCACTATTTTAATCATATTTACATTTTCCTATTGCATTTTATTTACTTTTTTTTCTTACACAACACTATTTTAAAATAATTCAAATGCAATAACTTCTATTGTAAAGTATTATTAATTAATTAAATAATTATTTTCATTTTCAATACAATTTTAGTAATCGTAATATTTCCCGATCAATCCGTATTTATGTTTTAAACAATGATAAAAAACTTATTATTACTTTTCTTTTGCATTCACATCACATCTATATTTATTTATTGCATTTTATTCACTATTTTAATTAATTCACATTCATTGAGAATGTAATCAACCGATATCTTACTTATATTTAAACTAACGTAGATAGTGAAATAAGTATTTGAAATTTTATTAAATAAAACTTTGTAAAATTATTTATATGTGCGCATTAAATAATTCAAAATAGTTATGCGCTTTTTATTTGCGTCTTTTCACTAAATTTTATTAAATAAAACTTTGTAAAATTATTTATATGTGCGCATTAAATAATTCAAAATAGTTATGCGCTATTTATTTGCGTCTTTTCACTAAATTTTATTAAATAAAACTTTGTAAAATTATTTATATGTGCGCATCAAATAATTCAAAATAGTTATGCGCTTTTTATTTGCGTCTTTTCACTATATCCACTAAAATGACATTTCAAATTCACCGTTTTAGAAAAACCAATGCTCAAATTTTATCGAAAGAGTGTGGAAAGTATTTCGACGCAGGGTTGCATTTTGAAGACTTGAACAATGTACGGAATAGAATAAGCGCTTGTGTCGTACAATGATATGAGTCGACACATAAGGTAAAATTTCTTATCAATTAGTTTTCATCTATCAAATTCGTTCGGCAAATGTTTTGTTGTTGCTGTCTATGTACAAATGAATAAAAAAAATCTTCTCAATGCCAAAATAAAAGAAAGAAACAGTATTGCCTCATAATAAAACCACCTAATAATTTAGATGCAACTATTTATTTTAGAAACAATTAAGAACAAATAAAAATTTATCATTTACCATCACGCACGGCAATGCTATGTAAATGCCTTCAATTTTATATTTTAAGAGTTGAAACAAAAATAGTTATATTAATAGTTGCATTTTAAGGAAAGAAAATTAATCAACAAAATGGCCAGATAAATTAGGAATAAAACATATTACGGCGGCACTGTTTTTTTTCTTCTTTGACATTTCACTTGCTGCAAGTGGAAAAATTAATGCCTCTGAAATATGCTTGCAAGTAGTCAGAGCGAAATTATAACAGGTGGCGTTGCAACTAAAACTGTCTTCTTATTTTATCTTCTCCGAGCATGTTAGCTGCCAGGTGACGCGATATGATCCTATAATGAAATTCTAACAATGTCATAGCGAGTAATCAGCTTTCTTGGTCCAACTTTTAAAAATCATTTCCAAAACAAAAGGCCCAAAAGGGTTTATACGGCGTACGTTTTCGGGGCGAATAGCCAATGCCAAAAGTAAACTCCGAGCGCTGTTATGATGTATTGGATACAGTTATTGATTTGTAGCATAGAGCTTGCAAGATTGATCTACTCCTCAATACCTAAACAAAGATATACATGAGATGTCTGGCACATTGTTGCAAGCCCAAACGCCAGCCATTTTAACCAATTTAAAAACCTT
>OY829329.1:600000-780472 GCA_963691655.1 Toxonevra muliebris
TATTGCAATGTGGCAGTGTGAATTTGCATTGTTTTTAGTATTATTGTTTAAGCAAAGCAATTGCATTTTGCATTAGAGCATCTCTTGCTTGCACTTCAGCTGTACGCTGGGGTAGCTACAAACATATGCACATATGCTCTAGTGATGACACGCGCACGCTTACATTTATCTGGAGTAAGAAAAAAACAAAGCCAGACTAGATGGAGCCCAAATTGCTATTGTTTCTGCTCCGAATCTAGCATGTGCTTCATTCAGCAGACTTCATTTCTTTCTCAAGTTTCAAATGCGTTACGCTGGATACAAACTTTTTGCCACTACGTTTCAATGATTTCAATCAGTCAATCTAGCTGAAACAGCGTGAAAACTCAATTTCTGTGCACGACTCGCAAATAAATTTCATAATAAATGCCAAACAACTCTTGGCAATGAGTGTACGTCCGTTTGTCCGAATTTTTATTTCTGTGCGATTCTCTGTCTGTCTGACTAGTTGTTTATCAGATGTACCAACAACAACCTCAAACCGCAAGACAACTTAATTTCAAATGCTGCCTCTGCTGCTGTCTGTTGTTGTTCTTGCTGTTGACCCATTCATTGCAAGTGCGCGCACCCATACGCTCAAGTGTCAAATAGTTGGTTGTTTGCTGATTTCCAAGGAAATCGAATAGAAGAAAATTCAATGGAAAATTTTAGTTTTTATATTTTCCTCGAGTGAAAAACATTTTCCAAGAGCTTCTCGTTATCTTCAATCTTATGCAAAATATTTGGCATTTTGTAAATTTTGGTCCATCGCACAAATTACGACCACAAGTACAAAAAATTATTACCCGAGCATGCAATGGAAGCAATGGGAATGCGCGGCATATGGTTATGATCACCATCATCACATATAAACAAAAATTGTTGCTGGCAAACATTTCGAGTGTGACAGAACAATTAAGTTAAAGTGGAAACGATCAAAAATTACAACTGATATGAGGCCAACCACATACATACGTGCATACATTTGCATATATTATTAAAAACTAGACAATATATGTATCTAATTTATGCATGTGTAGTTGTTGTTGTGCCATTGCTCTAACACACCCCCCACAGTAGTTGATGATATTACTCCTTGCAGGATATCACATCACATAAGAATGAGTCATTCGAAATCGACGACGATGATGATAGCGTAGAAGTAACAATGAACTGCTAACCAATTGGAATTGTGTGGCATCACAAAGAAGAGTAATAGTTTTCCCATTTCAAAAGCCCTAACTGCTTGGACTGCAAACGCATAAGGCACAAGTCATCGAGCGTAACCAACTAAATTCCGATAAGAACAATGAAAGTATAGGTTTGCAGCATTAATGACTTTTACAAACAGAGCAAACACCATATGTGCTCTCATCAAAGTTATACACTGGAAAAAAACGATGTAAACATAAAATTTCAAGTACGAACAATTTGAATATTGAATAGAAAATGCCTTTATTTATGCATTGTATTCTGGCGCCTTTTCAGTATTTCCAGAAGCGTTGTACTGTAGAGCTGTTTACTGTTTTTTACCAGTGTAGTTGCTGCCAATGTGAGCACGCGACACGCAAACCAATCTATAATGTATGCACCCAGAAAACCCAATTGGCTCTGTCTGTCACTGACATGGCACATTCCAATTGCATTCAAATTTATTCATTGTTGGCAATGAACAAATTAAAAATTCAAAAAGAATTAACTACAAAAATATAAACTATGCTCATCTAGTAGCAACAATAAACATCGTAAGTTTAATTGATGACACACTATAATTTGTTAAGGGATAAAGTGATATTCCTAAATGAAAGACAGTAAGTAGTCGAGTAGTTTATTAAGACTATTAAGAATATTTCCATGTAAGCAGAAGGATTATGTTCCTCCTTAAATACTATAGAGTACAAACATATGTGAGCAATAAATCTGTAAAATTTCACTCATAATCGAATCCCTCTAAATCATATTTACTCTGTCTCCTCCAATTCAATGGGAATAAACGCTTCCACAATTCATAGCGTTTTGTATTAAGACCCTCTTTCATAGCTATCTCATCGTCGTCAATATTTAGGTAGCTTTCCTTCTTAAAACTAAAAGGACGCCAACGTATGTCGCGCAATTGCTCATCACTGGGTTTATTTGGATCTCTAAAGAATACAATGAAGACGCAATAGAAGAAGTACTGTTAATAAATAGACCATACCCCTTGTAAGCGAATGCCGCAAACATCCTGGTAAGTATTTCGACAATTTTGAACTCCTCGTCTTCTTCTGTAAACATGCGACTTACAGACGGCTCCACAAACAGATACATGAGATCATCATGATGCACAACACCTACACAGAAATTCAGATGTAGAAGAAACACAAATATACCTAAGAGAAACCCACTCAACGACCACATACCATAAGGTCCATCCTCAGGATAGTACAGATGGCTACGTTGTCCCTGATAGGCGAAACGATAGTAGTAGACTTTGGTGGAACGTGCAGCCAAATGAACAAAACGATGCACACTAAAACCAGTTAACGCATCTGAGAAAAGCTAATCGCGCAGAAAGAAAAATCTCAAAGCAATTCGTTTATCTGTTTATAAAAAATTTAATTCGCGTTTACCTGAGACATATTCTGCAGAGAACTATTTACATGTATTGGCCCATTTCCAAAATAGAATTGTTTCAATTCCATACTTACGTTTTGTGCACGTGGAATACTGGCATTGTAAAGGAAACAGACTGGCGCAATTTTATCAAAATGATTTTCAAAAGCATCCACCAGTTTCTCACTTTGTAGAATTGCTATTAATAAATAGTTACTGGATATTTTTGTTTCTCAATCAAAGAATCGGAACAAACTCACATAGGGCTGGACCTACAAACTCATCCTTTGTCATGCCTGTAATAACTGGAATTTTCATAAAGTCTCCATTTTGATAGGACCTCACAGGATCTTCAGTGAGAAAACGTTCCTGCCCGTAATTTCGCTCCACAACAGGTTTCCATAGGATCAATGGATTACTGCGTCCAAATTCAAACATATGTGGCATTGTATTGGCAAATTCCAAATAATGTTTCTGCAGATTAACATGTTTAACATTAACTAGTTGTAGTGCTCAAATTCATTCCCAAACTCACAGTTTTCAAACAATCTACCATCTCGGTAGTATTTTCAGCGGGACAATGAAGTAACATTGCCTGCCTCTGAGCCAGCAACATTTGCTCTTCGGGCAAGGTCCATTGTCCTGTTGTCGATCCGCTCATCACAATGGCCTTATGGAAAAGATTACGCGACATCGGTGAAACCATATGCAGTGTAATACTCATTGCACCAGCACCATAGCCCAACAGTGTGACTGCATTAGGATCGCCGCCAAAACGCGAAATGTGCAGCTTCAACCAACGCAACAGCAACACTTGATCTTTGAGGCCTAAGTTGCCTGGAGCTTCACGTGTACCAGTGCTCAACATACCCAATGAACCGAGACGATAATTGAAAGTCACCAACACTACATTGCGATCCATGAAATATTGTGGGCCAGCAAAATTTTTACTTTGTCCTGATAGGGAGTAGAAACCGCCCGGATGTATGAATACAATTACAGGTTTCCTAACGTTAGCATTTTGCTCTGAAGGTAATTCGCGAGTATATATATTCAATCGCAGGCAATCTTCGGATATATCCTCGCTGTAGAGTCCTGGCTGTGGACACTTCGGACCGTCGAATGTTGCGTCGAATACATCGAACCATTGTTCTACCGGTTCAGGTGGCTGAAAACGTAAAGCTCCGATGGGTGACTTGGCATATGGTATGCCACGAAATGCATAAAAATTCCTCCCAGACTGCGAGGGCAACAAAGTCCCACGTATTTTGCCAAGCCCAGTTGTTAATACCATATCTGAAAGCTCCTTATCACTACCTGGTGGCGACTCACTATCCAAATCTTTTCCTACTTCACTGTGAATCGCACTACTAGCAACATGGCACCAAAGAACTACAACAACCCAGAGACTAGCGAAACGCACTTGCATTTTCAGCGAAAGGATATACAAAACTAATGCGTAGACGCGTACATTGGTGCCTTTTATACGAGAGATTTGCGTATACGCGAATGCGCATTGCATGAAATTTATGATTATTGCATATTCTTGTCGCGGAAAGAATTTGTGTAGTATTGCGATTTAAATAATGATCATCTGTTAAAAATCTGTGTGTATGAATTAATGTACGAATGGCGATCTGCTGTAGACTTTCGGCTTTAGCCTCCCATGTCCAATTGTTGCCGCCGCGCGGTAATAGCAGTTGGTAATAAATGATTGCAATAATGTGCGCCTTATGTGTGCTGGCAATCCAAGCACTTCCCACACACACCCAAAAAGGTGTTGACCGCGAAAAGGAAACAACACCTCACCTTCGTAGTCGCTTTTTCGCTTTGGCACAATGCATTGAATTTGTTGGATTAATGGATTGATCTAATTTTCCCACGTGAATTCAATTGCGTGTTTGCCACTAATAAGTATAAATTGCATTAAAACACCCTAAATACCTGATAATAGCCTTAAATGATCAATGCCAGGAGAATTTCACAACAAAGAAGAAGTCATAAAATACATACTGACATTCTTGTATGTAGCGCACACCCTTAAGATGTCAGACGATCCTCTTCGGCATCTTCCTTCGCGGTGGCACCATAAACCTGAAGAAAGATAAAGAGGAACGTGGGGTGCTTCATGTTGCTTTGTACTTTGATACACTGCAGAAATTAAGAAAATATATCGATGTGTTGTAATAAAGAAGAATAAAATTCAACTATCAAGGAAGCGTTTTATATTACTTAATCTGCACTTTCCAGTTGTTTAACAAAACCCACAGTTTTGTTTTATATGGTATTTTCAGGTAGCCACTTACTTCGGTATGAATTCTCTCCCAACTCCCACACTGAAAAAATAATGGATGTGGTATGTTACTGCACCGGGCTCATTATATTCAAATTACCATATATCCATATTTAAGACTCTGCAATTTGTAATGTTATGGTCAAATGTAGTTTTATGTAACAACTTATTAGTTGCATTTGTTTGCAACCACTCATAAATTACTCAAATTATTTGGCCCTTAACGACCTTCTTACATACCGTTTCGATTCCACATACCCCATACAATACATTCATCTATTCACCAATTTATTATTTGCAGATTCATTAATTAATACCGGATTCAATGATGTAATATGTGCACATGAAACATCGCACAACCATATTATTGTTTCCACTAGCGGATCCAGACATTACCAAAGGGGGTTTCAATTTTTTCGTCCCTTTCAAATATATTTTTCATTCATGATCAATCAACAAATTATATGAGATTTCTATCGGTATGAGGGAGGTTTTATCCCCAAACCCCGCTCCGCCCCCCTAGAACCCGCTAGTGGTTGTTCCTATTGTTGTCCTTTTATTTTTGTGCGCTCAGGCATTTTTCCATGCATTTCGCCTTGCGATCAATGTCGTTTTTGTAATTTATATCGAGTTCGTTAAGTTTTTGTATGAGTGTGTATGTGTGCTGTTGTTGTTGTTGCTTCATAAAGAATGGAATGCTAATTTTCGGTTTGTCGCTAATCAAAACTTTGAGGGAAATTCGATTTAATGATGTTTGCTAATAAATTAAACATTTTGACATTTTACTGATGGTGCGCATTTATTCTGTTATTTTTCCTTTCCTTTTTTTTCGATTTTTTGCAAAGGTACCAGTTTTGCTGGTGAATTGAATAAAAAAAAACATTTTTATTTATTTTCCTGAAAATTGATTAAGTTTAGGCTAAAGAACTTATGTAGTTACATTTTTCTAGTGATTTATTATTGTTGCATTTAATTTGCTGTGCACGTCAACAGCATAGAATTTTAAAATTGTGGCTTAAGCGCAGAAGAGCAAAAGAAAATTGTTAAATATTGGCTGAATTTTTAAAGTTATAGCGTCGTGAGGTCCGGGTATGAATCGAATAAAAATCAATTAAGTATTTGAAGTGAAACCTTAAATAAATTGTTGCCTTTTTCACAATAATATAATCTCGGAAACATTATACACAAATATATATAGCTTCGTTATAAATTTGGCCACACACACACAACAGACGCTCAATATATCAACACATCTTCAATTAAATTAGAGAATTCTTCAAAATACAAAAACTGTCAGAACAATATCGCCATAGGGAATCCCTCAATGAAGAGCTGCAAAATGAATCTAATAGCAAATGAAAACAAATAAAATCAGCATTCGGGATTTGCCGCCACTAGCAATATTAATATATTTAAAGATTAACCACAATTGCTATTGCCAGCTATAAAATTCAAGAAAGTCTACTGAAATGAAGTGATGAAGCAAAGACTGCAGGACAAAGAAAGAAGAAGCAGTGTGGTACTTACGCAGAAGTGCAATCACTTTTGCACCTCAGTCAGAGTTTGTCAAAGTCAGTTCAAACCAGACACATCCTGTGGCGAATGCAGCGACGACATTACGATAAAGAACTCGGTTGTAAAGGTAAATGAAGCACAACATCAACATCTTCGACATCAACATCATCATTGTCGTCTGTCGTCGTCATTAGTGTCTGCCCCAATAGACACAGCCATGACGACAGACACCTGCCTGTGTGCAACAGCAGTTAAAGAAACTCGTGCCAGATACAATTACCAAAGCAAGTAGTGCCTCCTCACAGGCTGCTGCCAAAGGCGTGAAGTTAACCAAAATAAACCAGTGAAGTCAAACAGTGTATACAGCACGCAAGTCACAAAAATCCACCGAACTCCTCGCAGAGTTACAGCTTTACATTATTGCATCAGTAGATACGACGCAGTCATAATTCTGACCACACTAAGTCATCAATTACGAGTGCGCGACGCGTGCGCAGAGACATAGAGACACTTTAGACTTTGTTCCGAAACGGATCGAATTGCAAAGGAAAAGAAACTCAAGTCAAGATCACTAGAGACGATCTTGCCACATTTTTCTGCTTGTATGTGACGACAGTAAAATATTGGATGGTGTGGCACGCACTACGTAAGCTTTGTGGGAAGAAAAAGAAATAGAAGAAACAAACATTTAACGAAATAAAGGCGCTAAATGACTGAAAACAATTATATAAAACTGTTGTCAATTATTGATAATAATCTCATGAAATCGTAAACATTTCACGCTTTATCCACGACACATTTGAACATATGAACATTTTGTGGGCAGCGTTGGCATTGCATTCTACTATAAATAGTTTTGAGTAGGTACAGTGAAACCAGGTGCAATTGATCAAGCAGCAATTGCAATTTCTTAATCTGCATATGTTTGCCCATGCATACACACACAAACGCACACTCACAATCCAAAACCATTGAATTGATGAGTATAATGTTTGTGTATGCGTTGCGAGAAATCAGTTATCTGGTTGATTTTTCCCAATGAACAGCCAAAAGTAAATGAAAATTGATAACGGCGACTGTCATTGTCACTCTCACTATTGTTTGTAAATTGGTGAGCCTCCACACCATCCTTAATCATCGATCATGCGAACAATGTCGCTGACTTTAAAGGTTGTTGTTGAATGTTAAATTGTGTTTACAGCTATTTTAGAGAGGGTAGAAAAGAGGCAAGGGGCATGGCGTTTACTAATGGCAATCCATCATTTAAAGGACTCAATAGTGTAGTGAGTGGATGCGTATACGGATACGGTCTGGTACTCGATAATACGATGTGAGCTTATTGGAAAATGAAAACAAGAACACCGTGGGAGTTTTCTTTGTGACTCTTTAGGATAATAGATTATGTAGATATACATATATTTCCAGAATAGAGAAATGCAAATACCTAAATGTAAAATCGTTTTGAATTGTTAACTAAATAAGAGGAAACTAAAATGGAAACATACATAGGTAATAATTTCATTGTATTCAGCTTCATTCAACTTTAACATCTTGACTTTTACATTTTGTAAACATGTAAAGTAAGAAACTATTCTGAGCACGTGCCAGTCAATTTGAGAAAAGACTCATCGCGCCAATGTAAATCTGCAGTTGCAGTTTTTTGATTGCTTGCTGCACACACTTGCTGCATACAAAATGTTGCCACGTACAGCAGCCTGCTGCATTTTCATGCTGGCAGCTGGCAAAAATATATGCATACATGTGTACAATGCACACTAATGTATGTGCTGCTTACATACACTTACATACTTTATATTTAGCCTGATTACTTTCGTTGCTGTGGCGTTTAAGTTAACTCGTGCATTTTGTCCATTTGGCTGGTTGAAAACAAAAAGAATAAGTTAAAAATTAATTGTAGGCTTCCACCTGTTGACAGCATCGCTGCGCATCCATAGGAGTCGGCAACAGACGCACAACAGCACAGCAGCAACATTGCATCTGATAATGAAACTATCAAAATAGAACACAAATTGAATTTTAACTTATTGTCGATCAGGGCAATCGCCGCCCTCAAATCATAGGTTATTAATTTAATTCAATATGATAAATACATGTTAAAATTCGCTACCGCAGTCGCGCAAAGTATAATTTAGTTAAGCGATTCCAATACAATTATTAAGATTATGGCCCATTAACAAGATATCTTTGTTTCTTTGTGGTAGGTCGTCGAAAGAAGCTGAATTTGGAAAGAGGGACACTGGTCGGGCAATGGGATAATGCGGGATCATCCACTGTTGTCACGAGCGTCATATGAATAAATTCGCTTCACTAACCGCGCGTAAGTTGGCCAGCTCTACTTTAATCTTATATGTTGCGTTAAGTGCTGCAAGAATATTTAATTAAGATTTTCAATTTTGTAGCTTTTCTTGTTGTTGTTAATGCCTCAGTATCAAGGTCAGGCCGCATAAGATTTGACCTTGATAATGGAAATGAATAAATCTGAAATTAAAATACAAGTATTTATTGTAGGATTTGAATTACAATTTCAGTTCCATTCTGCATATATCCAATAGAGGAATATTTTTCTATGACTCTTTTGTGGATTTGAACACAGTAACAATATTTATGTCCAGTTGTTTTCAATACTGTTTTTTAACACTCGTTTACAGTGGCGTAACAATAGCTGGTTAACCGGGGCCCCAGCGGAGTATTTGTTGTCAACATTTTATGACGCTTTTTGGGCGAATGTTCAATGCCCATATTGTTAATTAGTATGTGAACGAGGCGAATTTTTTGGTAATCGAGAACGCTGCTTTATCTGCCCGCTTTCCAGAAGTTTGCACAGTTTTAATTTTGCTTCTGACTATCCCAGTTAATTGAAAATTTTTTGCGCAATAGTATGACTCAAGAACGCTTGAGTAATTTGAGTATTCTCTCTATCGAATACCAAATTGCAAATAATTTCATAAATGATTTCTATAATATTATCGACACTTTTGCTGATCAAAATTGTTTATTCATTTAGATTTATTTTAAACCGCTAGAAGCGTGAATAAAATTTACGTTCATTATATTTTTCAATAATTTCTTTATTTCTGTTTGATCAATTCAGAACGTAAATATATAAGGTTCAGTTAAGGATTTCCTTGAAATTTTTGGTCCAGGATCCCTCGATTCGCTGTTACACCACTGCTCGTTTAATTATGTTAATAGATATTAATCTCCAAATTCGTTGTATTTTCGTTTCCATGTTATCAAAATCATCATTCTTTGGGATGCTGAATATGAAATTCATTATATGTAAATATGTATGTATGCACATACATTCGAAAATATTACAGAGCTTAAATCTTTTTTTTTATGACCTAATTGAAATTTTAACTGATTGATCTTGTAGGCGCATAGCGCCTTTCGATTTTCTCTTTATTTTCTTTCAGTTAATATTTGAAGGATGCAATGCGTGTAGATGGATTTCTGAGTCATTACCATTCCACACACGTCGTACTCATCACATCATCTCATTTTCCAGCGTAAGCATGCAGCAATAGTGCTGCTGCTGCCGTTGCAGTTTCAAATCACCCCAAGGGAGTTAACTGCATCTCATAAATTACCTACATATGAATAACTGGTGATCTCCTCTTCAAGTACGTGTGCCAAAATCATAACATAATTCGTAATAATAACCAATGCAGATGTGAGAGCATTCTCCTCCAGAGAGCCTGGTGCTGGACCTCTTACTACGACAATGTCCGCGAGCACATGCCTTTGCTGCCGTTAATAAGAAGACAAAAGCAAGGCTATTAATGCTTTGACGTAAATGAGAGGCAATAAACTGGAGAACCGAAGTGCTAAGGAAGATTCTTATGCACAATCACGTGTTGCGTAACAATTTTTTGGCGTGTTTGTTAACTGATTGCCATAATTTGCTTTGGGCATTTAGTTCGTTGTTTAAACAAGCTATACGCGCACGCTCTGTCATTATTGTCACCAATGGCGACAAAAATCGACGTTCGAGGAGTTGGCGATGAGCGATGTGCAGCAGCAACAGGTTCTTCTTTTTTAGTGTGTATGCGCATGAGCACGCTTATTGCTACTTGTAAACTACACAATCTGTTCTCCATCAATACGATCAATGAAGGAACTGCAACTTCAAGAACAAAGCAAAAACCAATACAAAATGCCATTTAAAATTTAATGAAGAAATGTAAAAAAACACCTTTTGTGCGAAAATATTTGCTTATGTTTCGTCATAAATAATTATCAAAATGCATCGTTTCAACCGAGTTGATAAATTTTCTGCCCAAACTAAATTGACTGGCTAGAGCTCCCCAATTCTTAAAGCTGTTATTTTGTGCCGTAAGGATGCAGAAGAAGATGCCGAATGAGATTTCGATTCCTGAGATGGGTTTTTGTTTTTGTTGCTTTGTTTGTTTGTCTAAACTTCAAATTTGGCATTAAATTTAAAGGAAATGGGAGTTTCACTAATTATTTAGCTTGCTGTTTTTCTCGCTTCGCTTTTCTATGCTAATTTTTTTTAGAAAATAACTTTGAAGCAAATACATAATATGTACAAAAAATATGGCGAGTAACTTCTTCTGTTTGATGGTTTGTTTGTTTTCACCTGATCAGCCCGCATCACAAGTTTGTGCCAGCAACAACAATAACGAAAATAACAAAGTTAGTCAAATGTGCAACACAAACATTACCACCAATTTACGTGTTGGTAATTAACAATTACACCTCCTCCGTTGTTATTGCTTTTGCAGTGTGCGTTTAAAAAAAAAAAACACAAAAAGAAAATGAAGCGTTTGTTATAAAGAAGCGTTAAATGTATTTAAAAAGTAAGTATTGGTGAACTCTTAATTGAGTTAATATGTGATGATGCCATCCAGCGACAAAGACGAGGCGGCGAAAACCGTTGACAGGAAGTGCTTACATATGTATGTAGAAATGTATTGAGCAAAAGACAAAAGGGCTGTGTTCTTTCGATGGACTAGGCATGCGTAGCGAAACAAATGCTCATAGAGAATTAATAGAATTACTGATCAGCGAATTATACGGGTGACATTGTTTTTATTATTTTCCTTTTTCTCTGGAAAATAAGTAGTTCAAAAGGTTTACATATATACGCATGCACTAGCGGATCCCAATATTTCCGAAGAGGGGTTTTAATTTTTTTACCCTTTAATATTTATTTTTCCTACTTTTTTATTCATGACCAACGATCGAACTGTTTGAGATTTTTACCGGTAAGTATGGGGGAAGGGGAGATGGGGGTTAACCCTAAGACCCCTAAGATCCGCCAGTGTACACATGCACACATATACTTATTATCAATGTTTTTAATGCACATGGTCTTAGTATGTTTAATTTATAATTCGCATAAGATAAGACCAAACTGTGCAGCTGCGCGCATAACGTTTCAGTCTTTAAATTCGTTTAAGCTTATAGTCAAACATAGCCAAATCAACTAAACAAATACAGAAACAGCTGAAAACCTTTAGCGTCAAAAGAAGAAGAAGAAGACAAGGCTCTCTTCTCCCCTCTCCCCTAAGAAAACCACAAGCCAAAGACAAAACTTCAGCTCCAAGTGTGGTCTCTAAAACTTTGAAAAATTCAAATAAATTAGCAAAGCTAAATGTGAGTAATGCCTGTCACTGGCATCACTGCGTCAAATTAATCAAATAAAATCATAGCTCAAATAGTAGAAAAATATATTAAAAATAACACATAAACATTGTATATCGATGTGCACAGTACGGTTATGTTTGTACAAATACACCCTACATAAATCATATCAAGAGATGGCAGGAAACATGTGTTTTGTCTGCCTAAAGCCCCCAAATTTTTCCCATTACCATTGTGACCCATAATCGGCCCACTTGTTAATAGTAGTCTTGATGGGAGTAGACTAGTTTCTGAACCCTTTCCAACTAATTCAACGAATTCGCTCCCCAGAACTCCTGTGTGTCGAGGAACCCATACTAACCGCAGTTTATTTTAACAAAAAATTTAAGCGCCTTTAATTTCTGATGTAGTGCACCAAAACAAAAATAACAACTGGAGATATATTCATGATTTCTACACATCTTGAAAAAAAAAACACATTTAACTTAAATTCGTAAACTATGTTTAAAATTTTTAGATTTTTGTTTTTTTTTCTAGTAAGAAGAAAGAAATAAATGAAAAACAAAGTGTGACTTGTGGCACAATCTTCATTTACGCAATTAATTGGTCTTCTCACTGGGCGGTCTGTAAGATTAACAGCTTTTCGTATGGACAACATTTAAACATGGATTAACGTTTATTATTATTACTAACGTTTTTTCAGTTTTTGTTTTGTTGGTGTCTCGGCTTTTTTTCTATTTTGATTCCAACACAAAATATGTTTTTTCTTAGAAATGACAAATTGTTTATAGATAAAACGCGTTAATGGATTTGAATTTTGAACTAATGTCAAATGCATTTAAAAAATCAAAGGGCGCTAAGCAGAAAAGTTGTTTAATATTGGCAAAGTACCATATATCTACATACTTGTATACCAAATTCAAGATTTAAAGTTTAAACGTAAAAGTTTTGTGAATTTTTGATAGAAATAAATAATCAATTAATTAAATTTTTAAAGTTCCTCTCGTTTTCATTACACTGGAGCTGGAAGACAACTCTGTTGACTCACAAATAGCTCACTCACCCAGAGACAAAACATATATATACACACGCACACATGAAGCAATGCGTGCATATGTATTCGTGTAGCAGCTTTTTATCCGGCCAATCACATAGCAGCAAACTACTTCGTTGGAATTTATTGGAATGACAAAATAACAAAAACAACTACGAACTTGCATTCGCCCTGTTAGGAAAATACTGCGAATACCCTCGTCGCATTTATGTATATGTGTGTGTGCATATGTTTGTCGATATTGTTTATACTTTTATCTTAGAGTTGTTGGTTTTTGAATCCGTGGAATTGCAATTTCATGCGGGCGTCTCATACGCTCGCACGCTGCTTTTTGTATGTTTTTTGTGTGTGTTCTTGTAGGTGGAGCCTCTTTGGCATAGGCATAGATAGGTACCAAGTAGTATTTTGTATTGTTGACAAAACTCTTTGTTGGAGTTATTAACACTTTGTCGATGAGAAGAAGTTGAAGACGATAATTTGTAAGCTGCATGTCAGGTTCAGAAGTTGTACACACGCGAAAACAATACGGGAATATTTGTTTGTTTTTCTATGTAATCGTCGTCGGGAACTCAACGCGGCGCAAAATAAATTGCCAAATAATTAAAATCGAGACATTGAGCGACGCGGATGTTTTTTACCCAACTTTTCGTTAATTATTGAATAAAGTGTGTAATTCTAATTGAAATGATTCATTGTGATGGCGGCAGTCGTTGCGGTAATGATTGTGGTTTTGGTGATAATCAAAGTGGATAGTTAATTGTTGAAAAGAAATTAATATGCAATGCTGATTAATATACAAACAAGTACGCATAATTGAAATACCAAAGCGTAAATGAAATAAAGAAATCTTCAAAATATTCAAAAAAGAAGAATCACAAGTGATAAACCTTTCGAAAAGGAGGCCCAATTGGAATATGGTTATTTTGTAAGTGAAATATGCTAGTTGAATTTACAACGGTTGCAAATTTTTGTTTGCAACGAATATTATTATGCATATGTGAAAGCATGTGCATCGCTTTGGACTTTCGGTTTCGCTATTTGTTGCGAAATTCTTAAAGGATAATGTCTAACGAAGAAACTTTTCACTTTTCTGTACTTTCTTAAGCAACGCTTAAAAAAGCTGATGGAATTATACACAGGTCACTTCACTTGGTCAAACATATCAATATGTCTGAACACCAGTGCTTTCTGGGCTGCTTGTGGTTCGGAAGGAGAATGTGAAGAGATGGCAGTCCACCCTCATATGGTCATACCTAAATTGGATCGTTGAGCATAGCCTTAGCTAGTGCTGTCATGTCCTTTAGAGAAACATAAACTTCAGGAAATTTGATTAGAATGATTGAAGCGACTATCGCTTACATCTTACGCTTAGATACTTACATCTGATTGAAGCAAAAATTTGATCGTCTATGGGCTGTTTAAGACCGATTTAGTATATTTTTCTTTAAAAGCAATGGCAACACTGGCTTACGCAACGCTTAACACTCCAATTTAGGTATGACTGTTAGTGTCTGCTCCGCTTTCTGTCGTACCAGAATTGGCATATTTGGCACTGGAATATTGAGAGTTTCACTCTTGAGATCTTTGATACCGCAGGATCTACTTAGGTTTATTAATAAATTTGGTAGACTTAAAGCAAAAGGGATCAAAGGATATAGTGCAATGGAGTGCTGTATTCTTAAAGAAAGAAAGTGAAGAGTTCGAATTTAAGAAAACGGCAGTTTTTGCCATATTGAATGCGGCGGAGTGCACAAATTTGAAATCAAAATCAAGTTTCGATAGTGGTTTCGATTTTTTATTCCTTTTCGAATTTGCTAAAAAACGATTTTTTTACATGTTTTTCTATGAGTTTTCCGTTACAAATCTATAAAGCATTCCACTGATTCCATACCTCTCTTCATCAAGCTCACTACATTCACAATTTTCCACCTATTTTCTAACATTATTTTATAATGTAAAAATTTCTTGTTAAAGTTAAACCAGTGCTCATGCTGTGTGAATGTGTGTGTTCTATTTAACTTGGTTAATGACATTTCGCGCGTCATATATCTACACAAATTAAGGCAAGAAGAATGCAATGAAGAGGAGAGGAGCCTCCAACTGTGACCCTAACTGGACCACACACGCACCTCTTCCCTTTATTAACTTATTCTACAGATAGCCAGATACATACATATTTTACTCATTGATAACGCACATCGCATTATTATACTAAACAATGTCAAAACATACAAACACAAACATATATTTTCTGTGTTCTAACAAGAATACATACGAGCGAGATTAAGCGGTCTAAATATTCACAAATCTCGCCGCGGTGAATAAGAAAAACATTGTAGGTGACAAAGTTATTATGTTCCTCTGATTATGCGGCCACTCAACTGTGACACTATCAGCATCAGATAAAAGCGAACAATCGAGCAAGAGAAGGGAAAAAGTGTAAAGAAACATTTAAACAACCAATTTACAACAAGTCATGGACAATGAACAGAAAGACGAAAGAAACGATCGACCTCTCTCATGACCAAAACAAAACCACAAAAGAAAATATAAAACAACAGCATGCTATACATTAAAGTTGAAACGCCACTTCACAATAATCACAACTAATAGAAGTATAGAAATGAGCGAGCGAGCCAACAAGCGATCGAATCTCGATATTTTCAGGTAAAGACAAATCGCTCATCGTTTGCCCTTTATGATCATTTAAATAAGTGTCTTGCAGCGCATTTGGTCTTTCTGTCTGCATGCATGTATGTATATATGTATGTATGTCCAAATGTGAGTGTCAGTGGGATAGACCACACTTTTGAACCATTTTAGTGAAAACCCACAATAGCCTGCTGACTTCCAAGTACAAACAATAAAATAATTTTAATGTTTATTTATTGCTAAATAGGAGTCGTCTTCACGATATTTGGAATTCCAATGGGCTACAGTTAGCCTCAGTTCTATTCGAGTACTAGTTAACACCACAAATTTATTGCTAATTACACATGAGCGAGCGGACACATGACGTTGATACAAATCGTTTGGAGCTCGCGTCGTGTGCCACAACGAGTCATAATAAATATTAAAATAATGACCTTTTCATATCGATCTACGCGCTCCCACACAAGCGTTTGAGATCGTTATTCTAATTTAGTTGTAGCCATCGTTCGAATTGATTGAGAATGATTGACAAAGATAAATTTGACTCGGGTATTTAAATTACCGGAACTAGTTTAGTACACAAGTAAGTGTGTGGGGAGGAGGTGGAGATGTAATAGAGCACCAACATCGCTAGCCATTTTTGTTTAATTGAAAGTTACAATGGTTACGCGCTCATAAATGCATTGAATATGATATTAAATTTCTCTTATATCATTTTCGATTTTTAAAATATTCATGCTCTTGTCTTCTTCTCTACAGAAATGCCTACTTCTTCAACTCTAGAAAACATCACAACATGAACCAGAAGAATAATCGCGGTGACTGGGACATAAATGATGCCATCGTGCCGCAAGTAATCGATGGCGATTTCGATGAATTTAGTGAATGGTCTGACGGACACGTGCGCCTCATCTATTCCATTAATAACGAGGAGGCCAAGAAACATATTTCCGGCTGGGCAATGCGGAACACTAATAACCATAACGTAAACATACTGAAGAAGAGTTGTCTTGGTGTTTTGGTGTGCTCGCAGAACTGTACAATGCCGAATGGCGCCAAAATCAATTTACGACCAGCAATTTGTGATAAGGCGAGGAGGAAACAAGAGGGAAAAGCATGCCCCAATAAAATATGTCGTGGTGGTCGCTTGGAAATTAAGCCCTGTCGGGGTCATTGCGGTTATCCAGTGACACATTTTTGGCGGCATTCTGGCAATGCCATTTTTTTCCAAGCCAAAGGAGTCCATGATCATCAACGTCCAGAGCCTAAAAACTCAAGCGTTTCGAAACGTGCATTCGGACGCGTATCGGTAGGAGGGAATCGCGCATCCTTAGGACGCGGAAATTCAGTAAAAAAATCTACTGCGGTTAGTAGCATAAAACGCTTAAAGGTGAATACATACAAATATATTTTTAAATGCTTTCCGGGCAATGTCAAAAGATACATATCGCTGCTTTAATTTGCTAAGGCCCTAACATCAAATTTTTCAATATCGAATTTTTGATGGATTATGATAAAGCGTGCCCACTTTCATCCGTACCGATTTTAGATACCTACACCGAAAACTTACGATGTTTTCTTTTAGTTTAAATTACAAATTCTCGAAACAGTGCTCCAAATACTAAAATGTATTTTGCTTCTCCTGTAAAATTTGAAAAACGCGTGTTAGGGCTTTAGCAAATAAATGCAGCGATATACGTGCATTAATTACGTTTACAAAATATTTTCCATAGACACAGACGAATTATCTTGGTAAAGTACTAAAGAGTACTACAAATCCCATCACACATTCTGCACTGGAGATTTATCAGTTCAATGGTAAGATAACTTTCAAGCAACCAAGCATAGTCGTAATAAAGTATTTTTTTAATAACAGCTTGCGGTAAATGCACTGCTTACAGTCACTGCACTTGCTACATTGAGGAAACACGTACAGCTACACAAACCAACAACTATAATTCAATTACAGGGCACCATCAGACTCATGGGCACAGCCACGGAGGTCGTCACATATATTCATCGCTAGAAAATACCAGCCCCAACTGCGATACTGCGAATGTTTTCACAGTTAATCACCAACATATTACATATAATTATCCCATATATCATGCGCCTCCAGTGCCGCCTAGCACTGTGCCAAAATCCTCCGCTGAACTATCGACATCTAACATGCAATACACATGCACACATATTCCACATTCCCCTCTCCCACATCACACAAAAGAAGCATACGAAATTCCTGCAGTTTACTATTCCCATCCACCGCAAAGATCCGACGTATGTGGCAACAATAACAACAACAATTGCAGTACCGTGAATTATAATAATGTCAATTCCAGCACCATATTTCCGGGTGTCTACGATGGTTCTTCACATCACCTACCATCAACGTCATCAATATCAGAACCTGAATTCATTAATTACTCGCAAATCAAACATATCCCAGAAATGGACACAGAGTGCAAATCAGAAACACAAATTATAAAGCGCAACAACAACACCGCCACCGCCTCCGCAGCCTTCGCCCCTACTGTTGGAGGGAGTGAAATAAACTCAGCATATTCCGACCCTGGGATATCATTGAACCCCTACGAGTGTTACTTTACCGCTCGTAGTGACCCCAAAGATGAAGAAAAACGTGATAATGGTAACGGTGTCCTTTACGACTATGACATGGGATCATTTATAACGAATGGAAATGGATTCTACGAAAACGTAAATAGCTACGGAGGAGTCAGTTACTTTGATGCTGGTCCAATGGCGCATGAACCCCAGAAACACCAAATAGCGCAATCACAATATGATTCAAGTACCGCTATTATTACAGATAATTCTTCGTACTATGGGCATTATGGAGGAGGTTACGAACAGAATGTTTCACGTAATGGGGGCAGCTTGAACGATTCAATGCAAACGACGGTGGCGTACCACACACATGCACATTGATACTTAATGGAACTAATTAATCCAACGTTGTCATTTTAACAATTACATAGTTTAGCAAGTTAGTAGTAGTAGTTAATTTATTAAAAATAAATTTTAAAGAAAGTTCATCTTGTTTTGTAAAAACCGATGTATGCATAGTATATGCGTAAAGACGACCTCGATAGTCTAGTGGATAGTGCACTAGACTTTCATCCAGAAGGTTGCGGGTTCGATTCCCGTCTTGGTCTGGTGGTTAATTCTCATAAACTTCTTATATTCACTATCGATATGAAGTGGATGAGAATTATAAGAATGTGTACAAGTACACACCTTGGTTGGTAATGGCAAAACCACCGAGCTGATAAAAAATTGCCACATAGCCGTTCGGAATCGGCGTTAAACTGTAGGTCCTACCATCGCCACTGTGGTCTAGTGGAAGAGTGCCAGACTCTTGTTTCTGGAGACCCGAGTTCGATTCTCGGCTTGGGTATGTTTCTTATCTATCTTTCTTTCTTTCTTGGGGCTTTGGTACAAAAGATCTTATAGGTCGCAGTGCCTGACTTTCGAGTCGTCTTTCCTTGAAATAATAATAAATAGTATATGCGTAACTCATTTATTCGATGAAGTTCGTTCCTCAGATTCTTAATCTAATTATAAAAACTTAATAGGTGACCGCAGCACTACATTATTACAATTGTTCTGCAATAACAATTTCTTCCGTATTATGTAAAACGCAAATCCTTGTAAACTGATGAAAACAAAAACAAAACGCAATCAACGCAGAGTGTTACGACGATTTGCGTTTTACATAATGCGGGAGTTAAAGTTTTTAAAACTCGCAGAAATATATAGAAATATATCAGAAGCAGAAAAATCATTCTAAAATAGTAAATAAACCAATTAGTAAAAAAAATAATCATTTCATATTTATATACTTTTCGCATCGATAAACAAAATTGAAGTAAACATAAAACAGCTGTGAACTGTCACTTAACGTAGTATAAATTCAAAACCCAATAGACTTCCAAGAATGATAGAAATAAAGATTATGCACTCAGCTGTACCGGAATTTTAATACAAGCGAACTGTCAAAATTGTATGCATTTCGTTAGTAAAAATAAAACACAGTTGCGTCATACAACGGTAAAGCGGTAACGGTTACATGAATCCGAGCTGTTGTGTTTTTCTGAAATAATAATTTTTTCTCACCTTTATTATTAGATTCCTGCAGTAACTAATTTTTTATTAGCGCGCTTCTCAATCTTCTTGGTGCGTTATTGATGTAACACCGAATTCCAAACAGTTGATTTGTTAATAGTTGGAACAGCACCACGCCTTAAAGCTCTTTTCTAGGAGAATCATGTAAATTTTGTGCATGTTTCAGTCAGATAAACTAAAATAAATAAATAATTACAAATAGGTAAACACCCATTTTATATTTTAAACTATTTTCGAAGTCATCAGCAGTAAAGTGTTCCGTATAAATGTGGCAAGTTTCTGCATTAAAAGTATTGCCACGCCACCAAAAACTTATCAATTTCTCTAGCAACGCTTCATTCGTCAGACATTGAAAATTACTTCTTTTAGGCGCCTTATTGGCATTACATTTTCCACTATTTATCACAGCACATTCCATTTTACACAATTAATAATAATAAATAAAATACAAAATTTTTGCACTCAACAATGATTTCTGTTCTGGTGTGACAACATAACGGCCCTGCGCAATACAATAGGTCTGACCGCGTACAAAAAATTTGTATAAATTTGTGTAAGTTTTTACGCGTACACAACAAATTTGTAAAAGAGAGAAAAAAAATTTATTTTTCTGATAGAGTGTGGAAGTTTTTACAAGTAATTTCTTTAATTTCTGTTAGTAAAAATTTGTATCCGCAAGTCGAGTTTGTAAGCAAGAGAGGAAAGACGAGAGCAGACGGGTACAGACTTGCTCGTATCGGCAAGTTTTATTTTGTGTTGTTAGTTCTTTGATATCTCTTTTTATTTGTCATTTTAAGTTGGATGCACATTGATTTAGGCCTCTTATTGGAAAAAATAAACATTTTTATTTGAAATCTCACTTTTCTTCTATTAGTCTATTTATTTTTATTAAATAAGCTGATTTCACTTTTCATTCATTTATTTATTTATATTTTTCTGTTTTTCAATGAAAATGTTAGTAAAAAGTTTTTCACAACACGAATGACAGACAAAATAAAAGCAGAATTGCCCCAAAAATTGCTATGTGGAAAAGCAAGTCCAAAAGAGAATTGGAAACTTGCCGTGGGGAAAAGGGAACTATCATTCTTCATTCAAGAGAGTGTACTTCAGGCAAATTTACTATTTGGTTGAAATGCGGAATTTCGTAATGATATTCTGCATTTCAGATTCTCAAACACAAGATTGTAAAAAACAAGAAAAATTTAATATCTGTTACATTTTTTAGCCATTTTAAAGTGTTTTTCATAACCGCTGCTATTGTAATATTTATTAAGTGATTAAAACAATGGAGTCGGAGAGTAACCCATTGTTATTCCCACAATTATTCATAATTGCTATATAAATTCCTGGAGTCCAAATTCCATTGAAAGACAACATCCTTATTTAAACAAAACACACACAAAAATTCTTCTTCATCTCCAAACTTATCATTTGTCAAAAAACGAAATTGAAATTCCTCTTTTTGTCGTGTGTTCACCTAAATTCGAAATTCAGAATTTCAACAAAATTCACTCTTGTGTATTCGCACTATAAGTATATGTTTTCATTTAAAAATCTCTTGCTGGTAATACTATAACTTGAAGTAATTTCCTGTGCAACCCTGTTTCACAGTCGTTTTTGAAACTACTCTCCAATCTTTCTCCACATTTTTAGTACACTCAAAGCAACGCTGCATAGCAATAAAATACTAAGCAGCACTGGTTTTCCTTCATTCGTAAAGTTCAAGTTCCGCAAATTGGTTCCACTTTAGTATTGCTTTGCTAACTAAAGTTTATTAAAAATTAATAGTTTTGCCCGGTTGTGAAATAAATCGCATTTAGTGAAAAAAATGGTGTACGTTGTGAAGAGCAAGGTGAGTCGCGAAAGCTATCTCTCAAATATTTATTTAAATATATGACGTAAAAATTCTTGCTTTTTAAAAATCTAACTTCGCGAAATTAAGTAATCATTAGTGGTGGTTTTTCGTATGCCTCTTATTCCGCTCTTGACTAATGCAAAGATTGCGAGGAAAATATAAAATATATGATATCATCTCATACACAAAAGTGTGAAGTCAACAGTCGGTCAGTCAGCTTCTCGTCTACAATTTGATTGCTAACAAAATTAAAGAATTTTTCAATGGAATTTCAATAACGTGTTACCCCCACTTAGCCCTTCATTCCCCAGTGTAGTATTTGTTCATTAATGCGGCGTGGTGGTTAGCATTCTGATTATATTTCATTACATTAGCCCTACACATACGAATGTTGACAGCATGAGTTTGCATTATAATTTACTATATCATTTTGAGGTCACACATACATACTTATTACTTTTTGATGACACAGGGTGATGCTATATATACAGTGAAAATTAGAATACACTTATTCCAATAAGAGAAAACACCGAATTCATATTCACTTCCGTTTCCTTCTAATAAAGTACGCTTCAAATTAAAAGTGATATTCAAATATCTTAAATGTTTTGTTTTTGCTACTGAAGTTAATGTAGAAGCAATTAAATCTATGACGTAATTCGAATATACATACGCATACATTTTTATGTGTATTATGCAAATAGCGTAAGTATATACATATGTATATATACTTGTACACTAGCGGATCCACAAATTTCTGACGGCGAAACTTTTAATTTTGTTATTCCTTTAAAATTGTTTTGTTTGTGTCAACCGTCAAAATATATAAGACTTTCATCGGTAAGCAGGAGCTCGGGGCATTATCCCCTGAATCTCTCCTGGAATCCGCTAATATCCTTGTACAAATAAAAGGATTCTAAGGCAGGGGAGGGGTTAAAACTAATCTAAATGTTTTAAATTACATTAGATACATGTAAGTAAAACCACCAACAAACAATTTAGGATCGTTTAAAAATATCTTATTTATTATGGTTTGTATTAAAGACCTTAGATTCTAATAATGATTAAAATTAAACATTTAATATACAAAGTTTAGCTATAGTCTATAGAAACTTATATAATTGTATTCCAATCTAACTAATGAGCAAACTATCTTAATTTGGAAATCGATTATTAACGGACTACTTTTTGTTGATGTCGCAAATAATCGATTAATATAAATACAATACAATTACAACCTTTCTTAAAGTTCAGATAGCTGAAAAGTAGAAAAAAATTTACTCATTCATTAACTTAATTCATGTAGCAACCAAAATCTTTCTAATAATAGGAAAACACCAGAAACATCATCAAATTAAGAATGTACCATTCCATGTGCAATCAGTCATTAGTAATTAATAATTTGAATAACAAAAATCTTAATCTTATGTATTTAATTGGAAAAAATATTATTAACTTTTTTCACTTTTGGGAATTCATATGATTTTACATATAGCGTGGGTGTTTTTCAATAGCACTCTCAGAAAAAACATTTTTCTCTAAATCATTAAAGAAATCATTTGTTTTTAATTCTTACAAACTTATTCTTAATAATAATCGTATGACATTTCTTTCACAAAAAAAAAAATTTCAAAAAAAATAACAAGTTTTTGAAACGAGCTTGTTTCTTTTTGCTTTGCTTAGTAAGAATTCGCCGCTTGAGTCATATAGAGGCGAGCTAATCTCTAAGTATAAACAATATACATATGTACATATAGAAATTTAATTAGCATTTTTAACGACTTATTAGAATAGAATGAGTAAGGTATGAAGCAGAAAAATAGACCGTGAAAGTATGAGAAACGACCATCGAATCGATCGATTTGTTGTATGCTCTTTAAATGATTATGTTCATATCTATCTATCTATCTGTATCTGTCATCAACATTACCGAATTTGATATGATCTTGGTTGTTTTTTGCTTAGGATGAACACGACAGCCAAAGGGCGTTTGGTTTTGCTCCCTATTATTATATTAAATACATAAATAATTTTTTTCTACCACCTACACCTTAAATCAATATTCACATTTGTTGTTTTATTCAGCAAATATTTATATTTGAATTCCCATTTCAATTGCTACATATGAATTATAAAATTAGTACTTAGTAGAAAATTTTATACATTTCCATAGTTGCCGTGACAGATAAAAGTTGTATTTACCACTGATAACCGTATTGTCACGGCAACAAAATATAAAATGTCTGCAACAACTACCACAGTTAGTTGATATGAATGACGACGGCGTTCACGTTGACATTTCTGATAACAGCGTATATCACGTTTGCATATTGGTATTGTATTTGCTGAAAGCTAAAAGAGCGGTAGAAGGAATTTCAATTATATGTTATTTTGATTTTTTTGTTTTCTAGTTGCACACTATTCTTGTTGGAGAAGGTGTTTGAGCTAGGGTTTTCCATTAAAAAAAGGAAACTATCCGTTTTTACTTACACCAGTTTTTGTCTTGTTTTAATGCACTTTTAATGCGACATTTTTGTTTTTATTGTTATTGTTTTTCAGGCTGATTTCGATCAACAACTGGAGAACGCTGGCAGCAAACTGGTAGTCGTCGACTTTTTTGCCACTTGGTGTGGTCCATGCAAAATGATTGCACCAAAATTAGAAGAACTTTCTAAGGAATTGGCCGAGAAAATTGTCGTTGTCAAGGTATGTCGAATGAAATTAATATCCTTTCCAGACACAATAATTTCACATATTACTTTTTCATTTTCAGGTTGATGTAGATGAATGCGAAGATATCGCTATGGAGTATAACATTTCCAGCATGCCTACATTCATTTTCATCAAGAACAAGGAAAAGGTTGATGAATTTGTCGGCGCAAATGCCGAGAAATTAGCCAATTTTGTAACCAAGTTGGCATAAGTCGGAGGCACTTACGAATAGTTAACGAAATTAGAAAATACGTATAAAGTTTAATTTTTTTCTTTACATTAATTCCATAGGCAAAAAGATGATGATAAAGGTATAATTTAATGTATGTTGTTTCACAAATTCCTTTTACAATATTATAATTAATAATTTATACTTATTAATATACATAGGTATATTTTGAAATATTTTTCGCATTATTATAAAAAAAAATTTAATTGTACACCAAGAAGCGACCTTATTAGCAAAACAACACAACAAACACTTTGGAAAAACTCTTATTAAGGTAGCGGCGAACAAAGTAATAAAATCTTGTATTTGTAATAAAAAATAAACATTTTCGCCAACCCACTTGCTAATTAATTAGAAGAATCATCATGTAATGGATTATAATAAATTCGCTGTTTGCTTTTAATAAATGTGAAAATTTAGATCGTGTTTTACTAAAATTGAAGGAATCGATAAAACAGATAACCTAGCTATTTAAAAAAACCCATATGTACTGAGAACGAACTGGTATCGATAAAGAAACAGTGAAATCAAGTTTGGGCCAGAAGGCAAAGGAAATAATCAACAGTTCTTGGAAACCAAGAACGAATGAGTGATCACAATATTCTTGCTTCAAATTGAATTAATGTACTATATACAAAAAACAATCATCGATATTTAGATCTACGTATATTAATTAGTAGAAGAAGCAAGAGATATGATTAATCCCAAATTTTTAAACCATCAGAAATATATATTTTCTTGAATGCGATGATTAAAATAAGAGTCAATTTAAAGCAAGGAAGAAATTTTTCCATTTGCTTGTTGATTGGGACATGGATTTGGTACCTACAAATGAGCCAGTTTAATAGATCTTCTATGTTATGTTTAGGACATACTTCATTCATTAATCTAAGGAGCTACCACACACTAGACTGCTCAGTCGATTTAAACGCGGTTTGATGGAGGTCTGACGAAATAGAAAAATGCTTTAACAAAAAATGAGACCTTGAAGGACTTATTTATCGCAACGAATAATTCATTTGAGACACTCAGACTAGAGTACTAAAATCGCAACTCTACACATTTATGCAACTGTGGACATGTGAATACAAATCTGGCATTGTTTATGAATGTAATTTTTTTAATAGTGTTTTGAATATAGAGTATAGGTTGTGAAAGCCGCGTAAATAAAACCTGCAATTTAAAAATTATAAGCAATGGATCCGGAAATTCCATGCTTCCAAATCTATGATAGTGACGAAGATTTCGACTTTACAAGATGTGGACAAGATATTCTTGAGGATGAGCAACAGCAGCGGCACCATCACAGCAACGAAATTGAGTTGCTGGAAAATGTTGAGCAAATGGAAGTAGACGAAATACCGTATGTGGATGAGGAGGAAGATGAAGAGAAAGAAGAGGTGGCAGAAGAAGACGAAAAAGTAGAGTATCTTTGGAGCGTCGATGATGATACATTTTTTTACCCCCTGGGCTTAATTAGTCATGCCGTTGCTAGTAAATCTGTATTTGTTACTTGGAGTGAAAATTATCTGCTAAATTTTGTATTCAAAAAATCCAGAAAATCAAGTGGAATCAATTTGAAAAGAGTTCGTGTTCCCATACCAAAACGAGAGATAATACAGAAAATACTTATACTTGAACTAAATACATTGCTACTAATGCGTAGTGGGCATGTTTATTGTTTTGGGTCGATGAAGTCAGTGCACATCGTTCCATGGCTGCATGGAGTACGTTGCATTTCGGCGGCTGATGGCGGTTTCAGTGTCATACGTATGCTGCCGGATAATACGCTTAAATTGCAATTCTATTACGATGCTGTCAACTTAGCAAAAAAAGAATCAACTTTCGTACAATATTGGGATATAACTTTTGATGAATTAAACATGTTCAATTGTCAGTGGCAAGATGAACATTTCACTTTGGTATCATATATTGTGACAAGTGACAATTCGGATTTTCTGCAGAGTTTAACTCGTGTGTGCGAGCTTAATCAAGGGCAGCAAGTTCACATATTTACAGTTTCTGGAAATGCTTTCGCATTAATACCAGGTAACTGGAGTTTTTTTTTATCGTTTCGTTGTTTTATTTTCTATGAAATACCCTTAATTTCCAGGTATCTCTGAAGATGATAATATTGACACACAGACTTGCGATATAATACTGCTTAACAGTTATGCCACCACTGTCGAATTTATTAAAATAAATTTTGAACTTAAGCTTTGCGTTGTACTTCTGAGAAATGGTATCATTGAATTTTGGTACATGTCTGCAATTTCCAAAGCGATCCAGCGGCAATCATATCAGATGGGCATGGAATATACGCACTATGACTATAACGAAGTAAATTCTTTCTTATACGTTACAGACGAGGATAAAGTTGCACAATTTCGTTTTAAATATTGTCGTACAATGGATGATTACGTCGTATTTGAAAGTTTTAAGGCTATCCCGGGAATAGTGGCATGCACATGGGCTGAAAGCCTTCAACAACTAGTATGCATTAGTTGCAATAATATTTTTTATAAGTTGCTATTTGAAATCGATGACGAGATACCAATAGAGAATGTGGACTCAGAATTCGAAAATCTTTATGAGCTATATGAATTGACACCAGAAAAATTTACGAAACTATTACAAAAGTCCGAGGTAGTCAACGAATTGGTACAAGTGCCCACGAAATTGCATGAGGAAATCGAAGAAATATTTCTAAATCAACAATTGATTTCTGTGGCAGAGAAAATAGACACCTACAAAAGTTTGTTTAAAGCAAACTTAGTATTTAGTACGCAGGTACCAGAGTTCTTTCAGGAAGAAACTGTGCTATTACATACAAACTATACTACCGTAATAAACAGTAATAATTTATTTGCTTTGATATATTTGAAATTAACTAGAAATTATGTTTTCAACTTTTCATATTGGCACTTAAATATTGACTACGATAGAACAACACATAACTTTAATATACCAAAGCCATTATTACTTAACCAGAGTCTTTGCATAGTGGTACCTTTGTTAAAAAATACAGCAAAATTACTGCCGGAATTCCAACTAATGCTATTTACGTTTGTTGCAAATGAAGGTGATTTCGTTGCCGTGACGATGCCAATTGAATTACGAATCACGTCGCAAACATATGAAAAACTATTTAGCCTAACGAAATGCTCTCTAAACATGTACGCAGAATATAGCACAACAGATTTAATCGCAGATTTTCGTAAGAAAAGTAACGACTCGAATACTACCTTGGTAGTGCACACAATAAACTTAACAGCGGCATATTGTTTTAGCGATATTTTAAATATGTTTCAAGAAGGAACAACAGCTAATGATTTGGTATTGTATTTTATGTCTTCTAAAGTAGCTATTTTTTATAATAAGCAGGATAACAGTATTAAAATTGAGAGCACAGATGCGTCAGCCATATACTATCTCAAAGTGCATGTGTATTTGAATTTACAAGCGAATGCAAAAACGACTGACATCAACGATAAGCTAGCAATACAACATTTCTTAATGGTGAATATGATTACAAATTAATTATAATTGTGATAATTTGTTATTTTTTATTTACAGCAATATCAGTGCAACGTTGAACGTTGCTATGGTTCGCTCATACAAACGGGCAACGATGACATGGCACTGTCATTGTATAATTCACATTCAGAAAAATTGAAAAAAATTTATACAAAAATGCGGACTGAACTTTGTAAATTATTTTACTGATATACATTGCATGTGGTAATTTGAGTTCTATTACTTAATATTATTACTAAAGCTCGGTTTTCCTGCCTGCATTTGCCTTCTTTTTTTTTACTATAAATAAAGGTTACTCGTAAGGGCCACAATCCTATTTAAAAGGAGTGAAATCCAAAAATGTTAATTTTATTTTGCTTTTGTCGCCATTGTTTTTTTTTTTTAGTTTTCAATCATTGTTTTTTCTTAGAAAACTTTTTAATCTTGAAAGTTTGCCATTGCTAGCCAAGATGTGAGGAAATGTAAAACAAATACTTGGTTTTTCGACCATGCCGAGCATAAAACAGTCAAAATGACATATTAAAAAAAATATATATTTCAGATAAAGTAGGAGAAATTTAAATTAAAAAGCTTTGCAGATAGATGTATTCCACAAGAACCGCTAGATACAAACAAATCAATTACCTGTTTATTATTTTAGCTGTGTCATTTTCCAATTGCCTTTTTAATTTACTTTCCAAAATTTAACTTTATTCTTCATCTAATAATACATTAACTCAACGTCATTGTCCGTAGCATCTTCAACAAATCCACCTTAAATTTTTGGCATTTACCAAATAAATATACAGATAAAAGTGGTCACAACGTTTACGTTTTTTTTTAAACCGAAATTTCATATTAAAAAAATCATGAGGACTTCTTTACATACACACGAATGGATTTGCAGATTATGTAAACTCGTAAAAATATTGTAAACCACGTAAAAAGTATAAAATTGCATGTAAATTTTGGCAAGTTTACACATTTTACAAAGCTGGGGACCTTTTGGACTTTTGATTGAGAATTGCTTATATTTCGGCCAAGGTAAGGTACCCTGGACTGACAATCTATTCCAAGAATATATTATTGTGCTTCGTTAAAAACTATTTACAAAGCGATTCGTGGATTGGTTCGGTTTTTATGTGTTAAGGTAGAGGATTAGTGATAAGGTCGGATGGGAAAATATGAATCCAAAACTCTCAAAGGTTTCTAATATTACTAGGCCCACTTAATAATACTGACAAGGCGTTTTGTTACTTTAGGTCAAATAAGCGATTTTTTCAAGGCCAAAGTCTGCAATAGAGGTCATAAATATAAATTCGCTTAACTCATAAATCACAAGGAATTTCGTATTGATGTTTCGGCAAAATTGGGTCTCTAAAACGGGTCTACAATATTTCAGAACACTGTAGCAGCAAAAAGTTAGCACGGGTATGGGATTTGACTCTAAGTGCATGTAACTATAGGTTTTTTATCATTTATTTATCTTCTTTTACCTGGGTACAATTTTGCTGAACATAGGTAACCCCGAAAAATCAACGTAGACCGGTCAATTATGAGCCAAAATTATAAAATTAAGAAATATTGAGCCTATATATACAATGACTGACAAAATTGATCAGGAACCACGCAGGGCCTTTAGATATTACTTGATTTCCTGCCTTTATTTATCACGCAATTAGCAACAAAAAATATTGGAAACCGGGTCACGAACGCTTGCATAACACGTTAACCTCACATTACAAATGCTATGATGTATTTTGGAATAGTTATCACAAGCAAACAGTTAGTACAAGGACCTTCCCTTCAATTCGCAGAGCGGTCCAATAGATCCTCATGCTATTTGTGTCGTGAGCAGAACAATCATCAACGAAAAACCAGAGCTTTCTGTTATAATTGTGAAAAAGCGATTTGCATTAAACATTCAAAACAATTGCATAGGTTGAATACTTGTACTTTAGCCCCAAGTATAGAGCAACAAGAATAACAATTCATTTTAAAATCTAATTTTTGTTTTGTATTTTGTGCGAACAAAAGAACCTATCTTCATGAGCACAATAAAAAGCATAGAGCACAAAGTAACAAAATTCCAATTCCACCGTTCCTTTTTGATTAGAATGGTTGCACTCATGCGAGCTCGACCGTTCGTGCTTGCACCCGTGTGAGCAGCCACTATAAAAACAAAACTAGACATAGCTTTTGGGAATATCTTAGGCAATCGAATTTACATTAAATTTACGTTGGGATCGCAGATTTTATCACGAAATCGGAAAAATACAGACTTTGGTTCAGCCGTTCTACAAGAATTATAATTTGAATGAATATGACATTTTGTCATTGCAAAACTTTTCAGCTATCAGCTGTTTTGCTAAAATCATTTTTTCTAACATATTTTTTTTTCATTCTTATTTCCGAGCAATACTATTTTCTATTCAACATAATGCAACTCTATAGATTATTCACGGCAGCACGAAAATAATCAACAATGAAATTGTGATTGCGTGATTGCGAAGTACAACAATATGTCAAATCAGTACGGTACGAAATGTCAAATTGTTTACGTCTATCTGTTGAAATGTGTGTGTTATATCAAACTTGATATTTTTTTTTTTTTTTTTTTAATCAATAAATTGCAAATTTGGGTGAATAATTTTTTAATTTAGACGTGTTTCTGTCAACTAATTTGGAAGATTATCTCAATGAAAAGATACCAGCAGAGGTAGTTAAATAAAACAAATAGAGAATATAAAGCGAAATGCCCAATACTTCGTGCCATCCACTGATTGACGACGATGGCCGGAAAACGCGAAATAATGGTGTGCCCATGTTACGTCGTCCCAGCTCTGCAAGTCGTCATGCTGCCAAGAGCACTACAGCTAGAAAAATTGTTGTAACGGTTGTAATTATATCGTTACTCATAGTTTATTTAATGTGGTGCGCTTTGGCGACGACGTCATCGTCCTCTGGGACTAACTCGCTAAATTATCCAGGTAATTTACCATCAAAACCAACACAAACATCTGAATTCATTTCACTAGCATTCACTACCACCACCGCCAACACCATTACAAATCCTGCCAGCGTTACGCGGCAAGGATTAGAGCAGACTCGGCTGTGGCGTGGTATTGCCTTTTTATCGGCTCCACTTCTCCAACACTTAAGGCAATCCGTCTCCTCTGTTAACTCATCCTCATACCGTTCATCTGCCGCTGCTGCCATTGCCGACATTGCAGCTGAAACGAATACGTCGAAAAAGAAACAATTGCAAAGTGAGTAAGGGTAGAAAAGGGCAGTGGGCGGGCGGTGTCATGATCCTTTCTTCTTGTAAAATGCATATCTTGCGATCATTTTTCGTTTCTTCTCCCTTTTTCCCCTGATTCATTTGCACGCTGACGCATTTTGCATTCTACCTCTACAGTTTCATTTGACATTCTGCACATTGTCGTTGAAAGCTGGAGGTCGGACGAACAGCCAAACCGACTGGCGATTCACTGCCATTCCGAGCCTCCACATATTTGTACTTATTTCACTTTCATTTCACAGTATTTTTACATTCACCTGTTTCATTTATGTTTTTACGTTTTCATAGGCTCATTTGAGGCTTATTTATTAAAAAAAAATTAAATGACAATAAATAAATCGATCTTTACACAACTGCTTTTAATTTGCTATCTTGTAAATATATAACAAAAAGTTTCCCTTCTTTTGTTTATCTGAATTAAGAAGTATACATGCAAAGAAGCCCAATAGTTCAAGGAAATTGGAACTATTCTAATAACCCAGGTCAGTGATGAAGTCTTACTTTTTTAGATTTTTGAAAATATATGCGCTGAATCAGAATATAGCAGCAGATTTTTTTGTACATCATGACTTTGAAATCTTAACCCAAAAGTATAAAAATGTCGATGATCCCATTTTCTAACGTCTATAAAATCTAAAGAAACTTTCCAAACTTTTCCAGAAGAAAAATAGCCAAAATAGTCCCGAGAAATCTTGGAATGGAGTATATAAAAATAAGGAAAAGAACATTCTATACATTCGAAATTACCAAAAAAAGCAGAATACATTTATTTTTTGTAGGAAACAGAAAATAACATACATAACGTACACTGTTCTTGAAAGGTGACTATGTTGCTTTACTCCAATGCATTATTAGCACTTATTCTAAATCTATCTATCTTCTATCTGCACAATTGATTAGATATGAAGAAATATCAATAATTAATCGCAATCATGAGGCTCATTTCGCACCCAAATTTCCGTATTTACTTTATCTGTTATCTGCACCTGCACTGCCAATCCACCTCCTCCAGTTAATTTTATATTCACATTACGATTATAACACAAAAACCAGTCAAATCACCTGTTTTATATTCCTCCATTTACGAATATTTCACGCCAATCGACATAAAAGCAATTCCATTTGAATTTATTTACATATTTCAGTTTCAGCATTGAAATGCTTTTAATTGACCAATTTTGTAGGTAATTATTTTATATGGTTTTAGTTGTTTGTTTGATTGCGCTGCACGTGATATTTTAGATTTTTCGATTACATGTTGGCAACTATATCTGTTACTGTCGTTATTCCAATTAATTATATCGAAATACTATATTAAAATCTCTCACTACTAATCTTTGACTTAATTAAATAAAAGTGTTGATTTGGATAATATCTTTATACTATGTTCCTATTGAGCCGAAATTGCGTAGTTTCGCCAAATGGTTTCGAACGAAACCGCGGCCTCTATGCAGTCTTGTGCAGCAGCTTGTCTGTTATTTGTTCATATGTTCATAAGTTGTACGCAAAGCAAGTTGTATAAAAATGTCAGAGCAAATTCATTTCAGTGAACACATTCAGGGTTGCATTAGACTTTTGCTCGGTTTCGAATGCGGTTTCGTTGAAACCACCTCATTCCCGTGGTTTCGTTTGACATATATTTATATGCAGAAATTGAGCATTTCAAAGCAGTTTCAGCCGAAACCAAGTAATTTCGGCTCAGTGGGAACATAGTATTATACCTAAATTGCAACTTTATCATTTCTCTATGTTCTCATTGCTAAAAGTTCGCATTTGATAATATTTATTATCATAATTTTCACACACTTAATCAATACCACATTATATTAACAAAATATAACCAAAGAATATATAATACATAGAAGGCGCATCACGAACAAATTTATTTGCACAAAAATTTTGTTCTATGGAGCCATAACTGCCTCCAGTTTACACGAGTTAAGAGAATGAATAGTTGAAATTATTGGTTTCTCTTTGTTACTTTGTTTTAATGTGAGAGAGAAGTTTTGTGTTTGCTTTTTTTTTCATTCGTTTTTTTTTTTCTTTGTTTTCTTGCTTGTAATATGATTTGGCATTTTCATTATTTCGGTGAATGCTAAGGCGATCAGTTCAATATGAATGTGAATGTAAATAAAATTAAAGCGGGTAATAAATGCTATATTTGCAAGATATCTCAAAGGCAGGATGAGAATTTAAGATTATTTAAATTTCCGTCAGCCGATTTGGTAATGGGCCAAATTTGGCGTGAGAAATGTAGTGTTTCAGAAGTTGATTTCAACAAAAATTTGCGTATTTGCCATCGCCACTTTCACGAAAGTGATGTTTTAAAAAAAAACTTGAAGCGCAGCGCTATCCCTATTTATTTTCTTGACAGTACTTTAACTGATGACGAATACTCTTTTGAAAAGTCTTCCCACCCACAACGACCATTAGAAAATCCTGTTGAGGTATGTTGTTTAAACTGTGCGAAACATGTTAAGTTAACAGACTTCTACAGGAAAAAATATAACGCTGTTTTAAAAAAATTCCAGAATTTCCGCAGAAGTACTGTTTTCAAAAAAACAAAAACACTACATACAAAAAAAAATCAAAGCAAGTCAATTCAAAATTCTAATGACATAATGGTAGCAATTGAAGCCCAAAAAAATGTTTCGGAATCAACAAAAACATTTTGTAAACTATTGCTATGCACACGTCCAAAGGAATATTCGGATGACGTTAAAACTTTGGCACAAAACATTTTCTATGTTTCTCGATCCTCGTATTTGTTCTTAAGAGATAAAGTAAATCTCAACTTGCCGCACATTTCAACCATCAACCGTTGGGCTCCAATAAAATTGCTTCAACCAGGGTTTGCAAATACTGCGTTTGAGTTTATAAAGCAAAAATGCACGAACTTAAAGGAGTTAGATAAACAACATGCAATTTTGATAATGGATGAAATGGCAATCAGATCAGAACTCAGATACAACCAAAAATTAGATCTTATTGATGGATTTGAATATAATGGATTTTTTAGAACCTCAAATATTGCAAAACAAGTGTGTGTATTCATGGTAAAGGGTCTTATTTCGAATTGGTCAATTATTTTAAATTATTTCGTATCGAAAAATGGACTTTCTGGTGAGTGCCTATCAAAGATTATAATTGAAAATCTAAGCATTTTAAGTAAAATTGGTATTCAAGTAAGAGCAATTACTTGTGATCAGGGACCTTCGAACAGGAAATGTTTTACTCTACTTGGAGCCTCTCTACAAACCCCATATTTTGAATTTAATAACAACAAGATTTATTGTATGTACGATTTTCCACATTTGATCAAATCATTGAGGAATGGTTTGCTTAAATGTGATTTAAAAACACCTGACGGAGTAGTTAGTTTTGAAATAGTTAGAGAATTATGGGAGCTTGAACACAATGCGAATACAAAATTGTGCCCTAAGCTAACTAGGCAACATGTTCTTCCAAATTCTTTTGAGAAAATGAGGGTAAAATTTGCTACCCAGGTGTTCAGTAGAACGGTTCAAGCTGCAATTAGGAGTGTAAATGATACCATTGGATTTAAAAAAAACAGTAAGGGGGTTGCTTTATCAACTGCCAATTTCATTGAAAAAGTCGATAAAATTTTTGATTGCATGAACAGTGACTCTCTCTATTCAGATAATTGTTATAGATCCGCAATCCAACTTGATAACGAAGCGCACAAATTCATTGAGTTCTTTTTAAATTACCTGAACGAAGTTGCTTTTGTTGATAAAGCAAAGCGTGTCTATTTTTTAGAAGGTATGAAAATTACTTTAAGGGCTTTGCTGCTATTGGTTAGGGATATTTTAACAACAAATTCAGGCGTGTTTTTTCTAAGGACAAAGCTTTTAAATCAGGACCGCTTGGAGAACACTTTTGCAATACTTCGACAAAAAGGAGGAAACAACAAAAACCCCACAGTTGCTGAACTAAATAATATTTTGGCAAAAATGATGAGTATGAAAATTGTGCAACTAAGCTCATCAAGCAACTGTCAGATAGATAGTGATGACAATTTGGAAATTTTAACCACTACTCTAGACGACAGTTGTATATTAAATGCTAATGAGAATTCTTCCTTAGCAGTTGACGAACATTTGACGGTGCAGGACGATAATTGTGATAATAGCGAATCAACAGAATTCGCACAATTAATTTTCAATGATTGTTTTGAACAAAGTGGCACCATAAGTACTGAATTACTATCCTTAAGGTATTTCATAGGATATATTGCTTTCAAGGTACTTCAAAAACTGGACTGCGAAGATTGTAACTTAACTGTTAGAAAGGAAGATGAAGTATTAACGGCTCCCAGTGAGCTATTTATTCATCATAAGAATTACAGCTCTTTTTCCAATTTTGGTAATTTGGTTGCACCTTCACAAATATTTTTGGATGCTAGCCAGGTACATGTAAAAGTTTTTGAAGAAGTATTTAAATCGCAGCCTGAAGTGTTAGGCATTAAAAATCTTATAATTGAAAACTGTAAAAAAAAGACTGCCAAGTGGCTGAGTGGCCCATGTGTTGAACATAGACTAAAGCTCCTAAATTTTTTAATTCTAGTTCTTTTGAGAAAGCATTGTTTGTGGGCTGTGGAGAAAATAAAACACACACAACATTAACTTTCCAATTTCAATATTTTTTTATACATGTTATAATATTTACTAAAATCTGAATTGCTTCTTTATTTTTAGTTTTTCAATTTTGTTTAATAAAAATATTTTGTGAATATAAAATTGATTATAATTTTTTTTTTCAGCTCACATATCAGAAGTTTGTTGATTTAAATACAGCAAAAACCTTTTTTTTGTTAAGAACTAACCCGGCATCAATGAACATGGGTGTGTTAAACCCGAGCTGTTCAGTGAATTGCATGTTAATTTTGTTGATCTTATTTTTTTTTTTTTTTTTCAAAAATATATTTTTAAGAAGAGAGTATTTTTATTTTATTTTACTTATTTTTGCACTTTAAATGCTTTATAAAGTAAGAAAAAACCTTGAAAGAATTTAGTTTTATTTTTTGAATTTATTGTTAATTAGGTGTCACATACCCAGTTCATTGAAGATGTAACAAAAAGTATGTTCATTGATACGGGTTAATTAGAATGAAAATTCTTTAAAGCAGATATTTACATAATAATTCTGAAATAAATGTTATTTTATTTAACTTTTGATTTTTTATTCAATTTTGGTTTACAAATTGAAAACAAATTTAATGTCATCCAAATTCAAATTTAATTTTGTTTTAGGTAGAAAAACAATATTGATACTCGGCAACATTGCAAAAAAGCAAGCACATACGTATGTACATATGTATTGTTCCCAAAAAAAAAAAAAAAAAAACCCTTCACATGAAACTATCCACTATACTTTGATACACTCTGTAACGATGCGCAAAGCCTAAGAAAAAAATCACAATGAGAGTGCATAAGAGAAAGTAAAAGCAAAATAAATAAGTGGTTTTGCTCTTCCTCTTTTACTGCGACCGCCCGCACCATAAACGAAAGCAAAACATTTTTGAAAAATTTTGAGAGATGCGCCTTCTATGTATTGTATATTCTTTGATATAACTTAAGTAAAGTATTCAATTCATGCAATATACTTAATCATTTAGGCTGAACTAATTCCAATACAATCAGTACTGCTTCACAAACAAAACTAGTATTTTTATTTTTTGATAATTTATATTCTAGCGATATCAAATACACAATAATTATTTCTATTGGAAAAATATCGCTTTAATTATCATTTTTAATTAGTTTTATTATATATGACTAAACAGTATTTGAGGTAGGTAACAGGCCATAAATAAATGTTGAAAATCCATACAAATCCAAAATACAAGCAAGAAACAACTTTTTTTTTGAAATCAGCTTTTTAAAATCCCAGTATTCTATAATTGCTCTCAAAAATTCACGCGAGTGCAATAAAATTCGGCATAGAGAGTTGGGCTGATAAATAAAATATTTCATCAGAATCAGAAAGTAGCCATGCCCTCCCTCCTATGTAATTTTCAAAGCAAGGTAGGGAATTAAAAATTCGGCCGCACCTATCCAATTTTTTTTCTTGCTTTCGTCTCATTAGCAATTCATTGAAATCAAAAGAAGCTACTAACTACTAAGTAATACAAGTATAACGAGATTTTCTACTGAGACTTAACTCATTATAACTGATTATTATTCGTGCATTCAATGCTTTCTTTATATTTACAGCCATATTATTATTTGCTGTTTTTTAGTTTTCTCATCATTATTTGCTAACAAAAATCACACTATTACAAATAAATACTGATTTGCGCTAGTTTTTCTCTAAGCTGGTCAATTAATAAATATCGTCGTCGTATTCGTTGTTGCTTGTGGTTGTCATTTATGTTTAAAAATAGGTAGCTATAATTAAAATTTGCTTCTTATTTAATTAGTTCACAAATGGTGTAGTCAGGGGTGGTGTTACATTTAAAATTACTTTTTTAAAAATTAATGTACGTTGTTTGAACGACACACAAAATCTTTTATCCAGGCGACGATATATTTACCCACGTCTGGCGTACCACAATTGGCTTACAGCAATTGCTCTATAAAATTTTAGCCACAATTTTGGGCTTTCGCAGTCCCTTCAATATAGTATAAGGGACCCACCCAAACTATCTGACTTTGTGGGAATTTGACTATTTTCACTACACAGTTAACCTTCTATTGCTCTATATCTGACCAACGCAAGTACCGAAGATTAAATGCGCATAAAAAATTGAGTTTAATTTGTCCGATCATATAACTTTTCTCGAGTCTGCCAGAGTTCAATTGCTGTAGTTTTTTGTCCATGCCAGGCGATTTCTTTCCATTCATTTCGTCAACAACGACTTTTTGGCTGATCGTTTCCCATACAGATCGAACTTTAGTTTCTTTCTGCGTAAGGTTTCGACATTTATATTCACGTTGTAATAGCTCTTTAGCTCAGTCCTTATTGTGACTACACTTTTGAATCGATAATTTATGGTTCTCTTTCAAGTTATGCCATTTTCTCCCGTATTTGTCTTCCATAGTCTTCTTGATCCTTTTGTCATTTCAAGCGGGTACAAATTGCCTTTTTTCTGGATCAGTCCAACAGCAAATGTAGGCATCAGATTTCTTCAGATATTAAAATTTATGACACTCGATACCACTTGATACCTAAGAACAAAAATTTCGACGTTTTGGTGGTGCGACAATTATTTATACTTTGCAGTTATATTCGGCACTTTTTCAAAAATTCTTCTTTTCGCCAAACAAGCGCAATAAAAAATGGTACATTCCGCTTAAATACATTCTTAAAACATAAACAAGGGAAGGGAAATTTGGGCAAAGTTAGGAAATATTACAGAAATTGCAGCAGTATTGCAAGTGGTTCGGTTTTTTTGACCGCCAGTGTATAACTCCTAAACTAGCGCTGATGCCTTTAACTTTTAGACCAATGAGCACTTTTTATTATGTATGTAGCAAAAATTTTTAAATTAAAAAAGAGTTGCACTCTGCACGAATGTGGTCTTGGGGAGTTCGTTTCCATTCTCGTTCAAGGGATGCTTTTAAAGCGTTTTTTTTAAGGACCTTGGATTCCAAAATGCCCTAGAGAGAAAAATTCAGCGGATTGGTGTCCGGTGAATTCGAAGCCATTGTTATGCCGAAATAAAGTCCGGAACGTTGTTTTTTAACCACCTTCTAAAACCGATTCACGGTTCCTGGCGCATTTACTTTGTCGACAGTGTCCAAAACACGATCGAGGAAGAGCCATCGGCTGTTACGGCGATGCTTGTGATCGAATGGCCATTCTTAGTTCCAAATTTTCGAACGTTCTCTCCTGTAACCAAACTCGATCATTTTGCTTATTTACGTCGTCTGAGAAGACGATATTTGGCAACTGGCCACTTGCGAACAAGTGTTTCAACTTCTTTGCTCTTTGTAGCCATTGTGTTTCTGCTTCGGTGTAAGATAATGTGCCTTTTGGTACGTAAGCTTCTGTCTGATATTTTTAAAGCGCAGCCATTTTTCTCGCACTCTGTCTGGGATTTCTCTAGAAGTTGTAGTTTTTCTGTCCGCCACCATAACGTTTTGTAGTGCTGCCAGTATCGCTACACACTATAGTTGTATATATAATTTCAACTATATTATTGTATTCTTTCATAAATTACTGACGTACTATATACGGGGCTCAAAATTACTGTAAGTGTAACACCACTGGGTGCAGTCTCCATTTTTCCCCCATTTTCATTCCATATTTTTAGGTATACATATAAACAATAAATAAATATTTTATTGTTTAACTAGCGGAAATTGAATAAAAATACTAAATTATGGAATTTTTCGATATATTTTTGCAGATAGTACAAATACAAAAGCGGTTAATGAATCCTTAGTTGTATGCAGTGAAATTTTTATCGATTCGCGCGTCTACATACAAAGTAGACCACGTCAGCATTATGATGCTTTGCCTGTAATTTATTTTGTTACCCCAACGTATCCACGTAGGGAGCAAGTGGCGGAGCTCACACGTTTAGCGCATACGCTGTTGCATGTGCCGCGCATGCACTGGATATTAGCGAATGATTTTAGTTCGTGTAATGTATTCCTCGATTACACATTAAATCGTTTTGGTATGTTAGAACAAATTTTAAACATTTGTATTAATCGTGAGCTTATTTTCTATTTACCAAATAGGTCTTCCTTTTACGCACTTATCCAGCCCAATGCCAGATTTTTATCGCAAAAAGAAACCAATGCCACGCGGTGTGGCAAACCGTCGTGCTGCCATAAATTGGCTCCGATCTCGCAACATCACTAACGGAGTTTTATATTTTGGTGACGACGATAACACATACGACCTGAAGCTCTTCTCAGAGATACGGAATACTAATCGGGTGTCAATGTTTCCAGTGGGTCTAATAGACGACCACTCAATTAGTGGCCCAGTAGTGCGTAAAGTAGGTGCCAAGTAGTAAGCAAATAGTAAATTAAATTGTATTTTCTGCTTTTTATAACTTTTCAGGGTAAAGTTGTTGGCTTTCTAGATTCGTGGGTGGCTGATCGTCGCTGGCCTGTCGATATGGCTGGTTTTGCCATCAATCTGTCGTATTTAGCTGAGCATCCGAATGCGAGTATGCCATATAAGGCGGGCTACGAAGAGGACTTTTTTTTGAGGAGCATCGCATTACGATTAGATTTGATTGAGCCTAAAGGCAGCAATTGCACTGAGATACTCGTGTGGCACACACAAACGAAAAATCACAATCGCAGCATTATACGTATCAATCACGAGTACCTTGATGATCGGTCAAATTTAGGTGCACTATTTAAATCCTTGGAAATTATGGGTGTGGCATCTGCGTCCGATAATGAAGGTGAGCGCATTTACTTAAAATGTGTATGCATTATAACCATAAACAAAATTGTGTTTACTTGCAGGTCAAAAAGCGATTATCAGCAAAAATGGCAAAGCGAAACCGTTAAGTTATTTCCTAAGCTGAGATTAGATTTTCGATGGAGAATCGAAAGTTCAACGAATTGAATGATTTGAGAAAAACGCTTGCAACAAAAAGTATACAATGAACAACAAGTGGCTAGCCAACCCTATTTCTTACAGTAAATACTCATTAACATAGAACAAATTGAACTGAATACGAAGATTAAAAAAGGAGGCAAGACGTGCAGCAAAATTATTTTACCAACTTTAGTTCAAAAATCTTAAATTAAATTTCGGCTTTACTTTTTAAAGTGCATCTCTAGGTAAAAATTTAAATCGGGCACTATACTTGGTGCTAATAAGTAGGAAAATCACCTGTTACACAAGATCTTTTTATTTAATTTTCACATACGCAAGAGCAGCAAATGAGAGCTTGATTGGATAATGTGATGTGCTGTTCGCAAATCACTTTCTTTAAGAGACCTTCTAAAGGTACCCACACGCAATTGCGAATTCAACGGTGTAAATACGTAACGCCAGAAAATGCAAGACATATGTGACCCTTTTGATATCTCAAAAATGCAACCGGCTGCGCGAGAAAAAGAAAAAAAAATAAGTGTTTTTTGTGAAAAATGTTTGATATTGAGAAAGACAAATTATGGGAAGAGATCGGCTTGATAGCTAGCTTTTTATAGATGCAGAACCAACATTTATGAGAAAGTCGAAATTCAGTTTCAGTTATTATAATTATGAAAGTATTGAAGCTTCGTCTGCTTTGGTCTCATTTTAAAGGAGCATTTATGCAGTTTATTGGCAAAGATATTGCAAATTTAGCTTTAAGTTTTTTAACATAATATTTTAATATTTTATACTCGTTATGTGTGTTCCACATGATTTTTTTAAAGTGACCTAATTTACCACACCTACCGCCCTTCTAAGTCATGAGAGATAAGCGTGGTATGGGTGTTAGCGTTAACATTATGTGGAAAATACAAAAATTTCATTATTGATATTATATTAATTACTATGTTATTGCACTTTAAAATTTTCTCTTGTATGAGAGGTAGACGTGGTTATTTTGTATTGTAGTCAATATCAGCAATGTCTATCAAATATATAAATTTCATAGCTATATCAATTATGACTACTTGGTTATATGGGAGTAGCCCAATCATGCCCATTTTTGGTGTGGTAGTTAGTACCAAAAATACACACTGACTCCCCTAGTTTTAGACGCTAGAAGTAGCTCTCGCATCATAGTGCAGTGTGCGCCCTTTTGCGTTTTCTAAATATTTGCAGGATCTACGCTTCGAAAACGTTGAATATGGTATTCGCACCGATGAACTCGCAGCTGTGTGTAGGTATCTTAATACTAACTGCTAAGTTAATTATTGTATTTATAAGTTGTTACATGACAATTGTTAAAATGTAGTGCTGTGAGTTGCATACATACATGTGTAAATAAAGTGTGCACGTAGTAGTATTTATTATTTATTAAACTAAAGGCATTGAACATAACAACATATGATGCCATTTTTGTAGTCTTTATAGTATGTTCTTTTACAAAATTTAAATTTAAGCTCTCGTCTACGAAAAAAGCTAGTGTATAAAATTATTAAGCAAGACATTTAGGTACGTACTATTACTAATTACAAATTCCTTTAAAATTTTAAAAAGTCAAAATAGCCTGTTCGTTAAAGAATGGATTTTTAAATAAAGTTAATAATTTTTTGGAAAAATATGTTTGATTCTGAACGTATGTGTGTGTTTTTCTAAGGACTTGTATAATTTTGAATTTGTAGATACAGGCGGCTAAAACATTTTTTTTTGTATATAATGCTCGGCACCAGTATGCCAGCAACACGCTAAAGTAGACTATATTTGTTTTAGTTGTACGAATGAGAAGGAATAAAATCATAAAATACCTTTTATAAGATTGAAATAAAACAAAAAATGTATGGAAGGAAAACAAAATTTTTTATAGTTTTAGTTTTTCAATATTTTTACAACACATGCGAAAGACAGTGAGAACAAGAAAAAATCAAAAATTCATATCTGAATGGTATATAAATGTGTTTAAATGCATCACTAAAAGCGTGTTGATTCCATACAAACGCATGCAAATGTATAGGGCCTGGCCAGTTACCATGACCCAAACATGTGCCCAACGGAGGATAAATAAGTGAAAAGTTAGTTGGTAGGTAAATAAAGTTGAACAGATAGAATTTCTATGTTAGACATTATTTTGTGTCTTCATAGAAATCTTATATCAAGCTGAACTTAATTAAATATATGTTCGATTTATTTATGCATATAACTGCATACATAAATATCGTCATCTAAAATTCAAAAAGCCGTAACTACTCATTTTGTTTTTATAGATTTAAGAAAAATGTAATTGTGAAGGTATCAATTAGTTACTTAAAAAAATTCAAACATTTTGTTTCCTTTTGCAGTTATCGCCTTTTGGATTTTAGATAACGATATTTATATATACATATCTCTGCCTTAATTTACAAAGGCCACAACATCAAGTTTTTCAAAATACCATAGAGTTTTTCATGGATTGTGCTAAAGTGTGCCCACCTTCGTCTGTGCCAAAAATTTTAGAGACCTGCACCGAAAACTTACAATCTTTTCTTTTAGTTTAAATTAAAATTTCTCGAAGCAGCAGTACTCTAAATAACAAAATGTTTTTTGGCGCTCGCACCGGTTTCGGAACCCAAACTATCAGCAGATATTATTATTAATATTTAGCGGGGGTTGTGTGTGGTTAAACCAATTTAGGCAATTTTTTATATATTGTATTGTTTGTGCGGTATTTTGTCATCGTTGGTTTGGCGAAACAACTCATTATAGCTTGTTGCTAGATGCCATGATCCAATTTTGAATATCTCGTAATCTATAAGAGATATGCACGTGGCTATTACACATATCGATAGAGCTTCAGAGATATTTTTGGCAAAAAAATGTAGCGTTAAAGACCACTTAAAACGGTTATATCTCTGAAACGACGAAAGTAAAAAAAAAAGTTTGTTTACATGAAATTTAGGCCTTGAGGCCTATTTTCATGTCAATGTAAAAAAAATTGGTTTCATGGAATATTTTCGACATATTGGCAAAAATATGTGTACGACTGTAACGTTAAAGACCAAAAAATTGGCCATATGATTTTTTTACAAAAGTGTGGTCAGCTATAGCCTCTTTAAAATATACAAGGACCTGTGGAGTCATAATTTTTACATAAAGTTTGTTATTTTGTCTAGGTGAATTTCTAATTGGTGAATTTGTTGATTTTCAAAACCAGGTAAAATACAATATTTTTTAATTATCAAAATGATATTTTAAAGTCAGTATATATAGAAACAGTGTTAACTTTTGGGAAAAAGTATATAGAATATTTAATGTTGCTGGCAGATAAATCGACCAGTGAAGGCAAAATGGCCAAAAGACACTTCAATTCGAATATCCTCCTATGCATTTCAGCTTTTTTAAGACCATCTGACAGGATTTTCTGAAACACTTAATTAACTTAATCAAGTCTAAAAAAATGATTTTAGTGTTTAGTAGATATACCTATCGTACATAAAAATATATTAATTTTTCACATTTTTAGAAAATCATTTATGGCTTGATGTTATCCTTTGTTTAAGAAATTCCTTGGGAAGTGTACAAATTTTGAATGTATATATGTGTATAAAATAATGTATGAACTTCCAGTCTTAGTGGGGCGAAACTTTATTCTGCGTACGCGCCTGGTGTCTCTACATGTATATGAATTGTGATTGCAAAATAAAATACAGATGCATGCAACCAAGTAGATAAGTGTGAATTTAAGTTATTTATCGAGATATGCCACAATAACCACATTAACAACAATAACAACAGTAATTTCCTGCTTGCATTCTGTTAAGAATTTTCCCTTCATTTTTCTATAATGATTTTATATTTGTATATATGTATCTACTTACATGAACTTGTATATGAGCATGTATGGGTGTATAGTATCCAAGGCCGTATTTAGAGAGGGTTTTTGGGGTTATGACCCCTCGAAACTTTCTTTTGTTTTTTGATATTAATTACCAGTGCAAGGAAAAAATACAAAATAAAATTTGTAATCTAAATTTTATTTCAACGATTTTCTTTGGATTGCAGTTTTCGTCCAGGAGCAGTAAGAAAAAGCAGATGGCTCGTTAGAAGCGATTAAATTTACGAAGAACATTTACAAAAAGAGGTAAAAAATTGATTTTTTTTATAGTTTTGGCAAAATGGTGTTTGGTAACCTTAAAAAAGTATATTTTGTCACGTAATTTGGAATTAAATTGTGTATTCTTAATAGATGGCATCATTAGAAATTTATTTCGTCCATTTCATTCATTTTCGAAATGACTTTATTAATTTTTTTGTTTTTAAATAGATTCAGGATCAGAGGGAGCATAAACAGAGCTACTGAATTTCATTTTCACTTATCATCGTGTGCATAATATTGTGCTTTATAATGCGGACCACGAGAAAGTTTTCAGAAATGCTAAAGTTCGCCATACAAAAACTGTCAAATGAAATTCTGCATTTCCGACGCATTTCAACGAAATGCACTTGAAATGCCGAAAGTAACTAGCAACCCTTAAACACAATGTTGTAAAAAAAGGAAAAATATAAGATCTTTTACATTGCGGAAAGCACTTTTGACAACCTCTTACCCAGAAGGATCACCATTTCCATTTGGTGGTAATAAATTTTTTAATACCCTGCTGCACTTCTGTTTCCAAATTAATTCTGATAATCAATCCTCATATATTTAGATGGAAAATACATTTGCTCTACGAAAATTATCGTAAATACAAATTGAGAAACATTTGATGCGAAATTCTTGGTGCAGTTGAACTGCGGCAACCAATTTTAAGGAGCCCATCGAGCTAGAGGAAAAACATTAGGCATTGAAAAGATATGCGAATATGAAAGTATGCAGTAAATATTACGGCTTTAATATTCAAGTCCAATGTGCATTGACATACACATCCACAAACACACGTATACGCACTTCCATACAACGGTATCAATATTGAAGAGTCTGCACTCTTCGTAGGTATGTGGAGAAGTAGTACAAGCCAACAATAATAAAAAAAAGAGAACAAAAAAATGTTTAAATTGAATGTGAAATAGACTAACCAAACATAGACATAAACACATACACGAGCACAATCACACATGCATACAGATAATAGCAGCCACACAATGGAGTGGGAGTAATTTAAAAATTGCTCGTAAAACAAGAAGAAAAAAACTGAATAGTTCCATGGAGATACTGCATACCTTTTTCTGTTACTACTGCTACTGCATGTACTAACCCATACATGCTCGCCGTGCCAATTGGGGATTAAAACATTTTCACATACACGCAAGTATTTTTTTATTGCTAGGGTCAAAGTTTATGATACGTGTAAATATATATTGAACATGCTGTAAGCAAGTGTACAAATATATTCGCATCCAAGTCTGTGTTGGTTGGAGTCTGCATTTAAAACAGCGTATGCATGGCTGCATGTAGGGGCATTGTGGGAATCTTAGCTCAGTAGCTTCAGTGATGGAGGTGCTCGGATAAGGGAGTAGTGGACTATAGTAGAGTGGAAGTGTTGATAAATTATTGCCAGTTAGATGTGCATGCACACATATTTTTACGCTAAACAAATAGAGAATTAAAATTTTTTAACATGGTTTGAAAAAATTTAATAAATACGTTCTGATATACATACATACAGCTCCGGTCAATGAAAAGCATTGACGGATGAAAAATGTTACATGCTTATCACGCAAACAATATTTTGTAGTGATATATATTTACATAATATTTAGATAGAATAATAACTTGAAGCCTTTTATACTTGTAATAAAAAAATTATGTATTTCAAAGGTGTTTCACAACCCATAATTTGGACGGTCAAAAAAACAGTGCTTAGTATAAAAATAAGGATAGGAACTATATATATATATACTAGTCAACTAAACCTCCGTATCTCTCTGTAAGTGTCATCTGCCATTCTGGCCCAGGTAGTGATCCAAGCCGGTGTTTGCGCTACGTATTGTACGTATGTGGAGTGTATTGGAGGCGTGCCTACCGTCGATCACATCAACATCAATTTGGCTCATTGTTTCCTAATCAGGGGACAGTCAAGTGGCTTTATGGACTATGTTGTAATCTGGTGCTACTAACTGCCATTCACCTTGCCTTGGCAAAATCGATCAGTTTCATGCCGTTTCTGGTGGTTTGTCGTCCCTTGATGCAGATAGTTGCTAGAAGCTCATTCACTTTTGTGAACCTCTAGACCAGATCACGCAGTCCTTAATAACTACAAATCCAACATCAAATTTGTATCTCAGGTCATGACAGCTGTAGTAGATATTACAGGATACCCTTTTAGAGCAACCCCAGCTCGGCATTTATCGGCTGTCCTACTCTAGCAATATCTTTGCCAAACCATTTATCGATGATATACATAGATAAGCACCACCACGTCAATTCCACCATATTTCCAAACCATCGGCATATATATGTATATGCTTTAATTCAAAAGTGTCCACATTTTTGTTAACTATGGCACATGTTGCTTGATTGAATTTTCTCGATGTGGCACTTGAAGAAAGAAAAAGAAAAAGAAAGTTTCACATGCTGCATACATGAATTTTGCAAGCCAAGAAAACAATAAAGCCATATTTGTTTCTAGCTTATGATGATGATATTTTCTTTCTTCTTCATTTCAGAGTGCATTTATATATTGGCTGTGCGCATATGTGTTGACCACGCGCCAAATTGAATATGCCACACAGTAGGGTAATGGTCGGGTAAAGAGAGCATATGGCTAATAATATATAAATTATATCCAGCTTTTGTTCGAAAGGAGTGTGTCTCTGTATGTGTACATGTGTCCCAAATGGAAGAGATTCAATCAATTCAATTCATTGTTTCTCTTTTAACAATAATATTATCGTTATTATCTAGCATATGTACACTTTACTCCTCTTGCTATTTTGCAGTTTGTTATTTTATTGTCATATTTTTAGTTCAAACTATGGTCAACAATATTTGTGTCCAATTTCAATTCACATACATTCATATATTTATGTATATGTATACGTGGTATATGTATGTATGCAGCAATTCGATAATATCATAAAAAAACGAATGTTTTGTAAAAATCCTTTTGTTAAAGTGTAATGACCGGAATTCCACAACTGAACAGCTCAACTTAGCTCGTCAGTTGTGCAAGCAGCACAGAAACCAGAGATTTGACGTTAAAATGAATGGCATGAAAAATTTGTCTATTGTCAGTGCCATGGCAAGAAAATGGTAATGGTGCATTAAGGAATATTTGCACACATTGCGAAATATTGATAAAAATATCAAAGAAACATGTTGAATTAATTTTTTACGTAAGTATGTGTGTAGTAGTGCCCGACCAAATGTGATTTTTTGGCCGTAGCCGAAGTCGAACTTTGGCCATTTCTCTAACTATCGGCCGAAGCCGATGACCGAAGAATTTTTTAAATATAAAAAAATACAAATCTGAAAGTAAATTTTTTCTACCTATTTGCAAATATAAACAGAAAAACATAAATCATAAGTACCCCAAATAAGGAACTGCCTAGTAGCACTAAGTATCTGTTCACTAGCTACACTAGTCGGAGAAGCTGACAAATATTTTTCTGCAGTTCAGGAATCATTTAGTAATTTGTTTAGGCCAAAATATACAGTTATATCGACTATATATCTGTGGAACGACAACTGCGTCAAAAAAAAAAGTTGCAAGATGGCTGCTATGATTCCAGCTGTTCTGCTTATCTAAAACCAAAAATTGAAACAGCGTATTAATCGAGAGACATGTGCCTACAGCCAAAACCAGAATTATATAATTGTAATTTTTTTACTATTTCTTTTAAAATTAATTAAAATAGTAAATTTTTTTTGTGAATTTGGATTTTTTCGTGCATAATATTAGAGGTCTTAGGCTAACGGAAAATAATAATTCAAACGCGTTTTTCTCAAAACCACGTTTATAAACCTGGTTGACATGATTTAAAGAAAAAAAACTATGAAATCGGTTAGTCTTAAAATTTGAGGCCTTATTCTGCAATACAATGCAACACATATTTTCGGGACAAAACCAAACCAATCTCAAACAATAGTATTGGATCTCAGTAACAAAAGCCTCAATCCCTTTGGCTCCACTACGTCACAATTTTTTTTTTACAGTGGTTTGAAATTTGTATCAAACAAGGAGAAAAACCATATAAAAAATTTTATTTAATGATGTTCTTGTCTTCTTGTTCTTGTTTCCGAGGAATATTTTCTTAGAATATTTTAAACCTCTAACTCCCACAAAAATGGGTAATTTTGGGCCCTTTTTTAAAGTTTTTTTTAAAAGCTTGGTTTAAGGGGAGGTAAAGGGTTAAAACATTCCACAAAAATATCCTCCAGAAAATTTCACTAAGGGCCACTGAAGAGAAGTAGTCTCTAGTAGTTAAAGGTAACGCATAAAATATGAAATTAAGTGTTAAGAAATTTATTTGTAAACATATATTGCAACGTGCGATATTAAGTATGATAAGTAATATCCCTGTAATATGTTCTGTAAGTATGGAACGTAGATACCTTTGGCAGCAGAAAATCATTTAATGATATTGTAACGGTGCTATTTGCCACAACTTGCTATAATTACATAATAGTGTATAAGTTATGTAGCTGAAGACTTCACAATTGTTGATTTTTGAGTAATTGTATTCAAAAGTGTAACTAAAAGTGCCGTGAATCTTCATTTCGCAAAAGTTAAATTTGATAGTGATGGTGATTGTAGTATGGACTTTACATAGAAATAATGTTGCAATATAAGGGGCCGTCCATAAATTACGTGACGCGCTAGGGGGTGGGGGTGGGGGTGGAGGGAAGAACAGCTCGAGTTGGATATTGAAGTATACAATTCCAAGTTAAATTTGCAAAATAATTGGATAAGTATCTCGAATTCCTTTTTGGATACCGTATTCTCATTGGTTTTGGAAATAACTTTATTAGTGATTACAACATTTGTATATGAGTATGTTTTGATCGACAAATTGAACAAGTCATTCATTTGATTTAATTTTTCTTTAATTCTTGATCGCGTAGACGATTTCACCTACTATACCCCTACGTGCTGCGCCAGTTCCCAGTCCATCGAAATGATGATGCCGTGCTTCTGCTATGCGTTGATTTGAGTGAGTTGCATCATTCATTCAGTGGTTTGTTGTACTTTGCTCTTGTTGTTAAATGTTTTCATTTCATTATTGTGCAATCCAGACATATCCCTAAAGAACGTGAACAGATGAAAGGCGACAGAGATTCGCAAATCGGCTAACAAAATGCTGTAGCTGTTAATGTTGGAGCAGTTTTTTGTGGTTGTTTTCGTTAGACAAAGTCCTTGATTGCTACAGCAAACTCTTCTTCAGTATGTGTGTACATATGTATATATGTACGTACCTACTAAAGTCACTTTTGCAACTTTGACATTTTAAATTTCTCGTCTGATCACTAAAGTTTTTCACTTTTGGGTTTGGCACTTTGGTTTTGCTACTTTACAACAAAAACAACAACAAACAATAATAGCAGCTACCAACAACCTAAAGTGCAACAGAAGTAGTAATAATAGAAGCAGTTGTTGTTGCTGTTCATATAGCAGCAGCAGCACATACACAGAATGTTGCTGCTGCTGCTGATGAAGTTTTCTCTAAAATCTAACTAAAGTTATTCGTGATGATGTTATTTGATGCTCAGGGCCGTCTGTAAGAGGGGCAGGGGATTTGGATGGCTATACCCTCCCCTCCGCCATTGGGAGCTGAGGTTCACTTACTTTTTTCTTATACATATACGTATGAGCAAAAACCCCCTCCATTTTTGCGGGCGGGTCTGTGTCTGCTGCTTCTGGTTTATAAGTTTATATGGGGTGTATTTGTGTGTGTGATTGTGTTATTTTAATGAAATTAAAATAAAATTATTGCTTTTAAATTGAAAATACACGCACACGCACACACACACACAATATTTTTCGTTCCCTTCTTGTGATGAAATTCGGTAAGTTGTTTCTAAGGATACAGATAAGGATTATCTTCTGCAATATTAATTTCTTTTGTTTTACTCCTATTTGCAAAATTTTTATTTCTCATTTCTTTTTGTTGTGTCGTGAGGATTTAAGCTGATGCTCCTTGCTGTCTGCTACTTACTTTTGCTATAGATGTTTTTCTACGTTGTTGGGATTAATTTGTTGATGCAATTTTTTAATGCTCTCATCACCACTAATAAACATCGTCAATCTCATTGCAACATTTTTCTCACTAGACCTGGAGAATAGACGGTTGAGGAGGAGCAGGAGGAATAGAGTGGCGGTGATAGCGGTAATGTTGGTGGTACCTTCTGGTGCTACCGGTTGCGGGAAAACATGCCATAGGTATGTCATATTTGCAAGATTATATCTCTATTTTCATTACTTTATATTTATTTTCGTTAATTTTGTCTTCAGTTTTTCATTACTCGCTCACCTCCCTCCCTCTCTCGCCAAGATGAAAACCTATTTTTTTATATACTGTACTCAACGTGGGAGGTTTTTCTTAGTTCAACGCAACTTCACTTAATCTACTCGCTTGCATTTTCATCTTTTGATACTGCGACGGACAATGATGAATGATACTTTGCTGCAGTTTAAAGTGGAGATTTCAGTTTCATATAGGTATTTTTTACGTAAATTTTTGGTTGATGTGGAAAAATATTAGATATGATTTTGAAAACATTGCATCTGATCTACATGTTCGATAGTGCAAAGTTTCTACTAATTTATAAACTTATCATTTTGTTTATAATTTTCTATCCGCATTTTCTTCATCCTTATTGCAGATTCCTATAAAAATTAGTTGAATTTGTGCACTCAAAAGCGAATATTTTTGTATTATGGGAAATGACAGCAGCCAGGCGCTTCTACTTTTGCTCTGAATACTTTATACTCGTACCTTTGTGAGTGGGGGTCAGGTCAAAAAAACTAATGAGGTCCTTAATTTTTTATTTTTTTTGCCCCCTGTTTCACTCTTTGTGTAAGTAAGCTAAACTTTTTGTGAAGTTGTTTGTGTTTTTTTATTTGGGGTGTAAATTGTATATTTAATGTAAGACCACGAGCGGATCCAGAGATTGTTGAGCAAGGGATGAGAAGGTGGTGTGAGCGAATTTTAATGTGTAATATTTTCTTTCAACAATCGTAATAACTAAAATTTTAGTTGGGGAAGGGGTTTACCCCGGCACTCCCTTGTAACCGCAAGTATTTAGGAGAATATACATATAAACTATTGAGGTAGTTTTAGCGGGCTATAAGATTAAATGTAACTGGAAATATTGAAAAGTTTAAATTATCTTAATTCTTGAGAGTCTCTTCCTTTGCACCAGCGAATCCGAGGGGGTTTCCGGAGAAACGGGGGGAGGGGTCCTTATCGATTAAAATCTCATACATTTTCATGAATAAAATACAAAATTTCAAAGGAACGAAAAAATTCCTTTTCGGAAATATTTGGATCCGTACACACACCAGTACGTAAGAATTCATACATTTTAAAAATAAAATGTAATTAGAATACTCCTACTCTCGTTGTTTTAAAGTAGAGAAAACAGAAAGGAATGCTATTCGACTCTTATCCTTTACATAGCAGATTCAATTAAGTGCCAATTCCAGCGTCATTTTATGGCTTATATTAAATAATTCGCATATTTTATAAGACAAAAATCAAAAAAACAAAGCAGCAAGCAAAAATATTTTAAAAAAATGTCCATAGAAACAAAATAAGGAAAAACAAATACAACAACAGCTGTGGCTTTTATGCTGCACTCAGTCAAGAGGATTCGACTTTTTTGTTGTTGCTGCTGAAAATTTTGATAGAATCCATCATCGATAGCATATGGTGAATGAAAAAACCAGCAAAAAAATTAAACGAAAATAAACAAAAACATTTCTAAATAATAATAAATTTGCATCAAAAATCAAGTTGAACTGATAATAAAGACAATGGAACAATGAACGACAACGAAGACAACTATAACAGCAACCAAGACAATGATGATAACGACGACTTCGACATCGACGATGAAATAATATCAGTTTCCGTTAAGCTGCTTTTGCTCTCACAGAGTTTTGTTGGTGATGTTGTTCAGTTGTTGAAGCTGATAGTAGCAGCATGAGCACCACAACAAAGTATCTTGCTCGTATTTTCATTCATACATCCATTCATTGCTGCTTGCATCTGCTAGCTTCAATTTCAGCTTCCGCTTCAGTGTTCAACTGTTCGTTAGTTCACTTCAGCTTCATTCATTCGTTGTCTTCACTTCGTGCGAATCGGACGCTTTTGCAATACGACGAAAACATAACTATAAAAAAAGGGAAAATACTACGCCAGCAATCGGGTGTGATTTCGGCCGCAATCGCGGTAATACATTGTCTGTGTTTGTGATAAGAAAAGAAAAACTTTTCAAGAATATTCCTTAGTAGTATCCTTGCGCAGCGCATTTTGCTCATTGTATCTGTGTGTGTGCGAGTGTGTGTGTGTATGAAAAGCGCGCGTGCTGCGTTGTTTCTAATAGTAGAGGTAAGAAACGGAAGCGATTACGTTCATTTCCGTTTTTGGTGTTTATAGCGGCGCGTTAATAAACCGGATGTGCGTTTAAAATTCCGCAAATAACAAATAAAATCTTGCGGCTATTTATGCTAAGTGAAATTAAATGAAATGTTTTAAAAAATAAGGGTATACAAGTATAATACACATATTATGTGTGAATTCGTATTATAAAATCTCAAAAGTGCATTCAATACACAAGCATAGTGTTCAGCATATCCTTAAGGATGAGTGTACTTTTTTTATTGCTTCGTGCTTCCGCTTTTGCCTCAAATTTTTTCTCGTTTAGGCAAATAAAATTTGCATTTATTGTTTTCCAAGAGTACGGACGAATACTTGCAACATTTCTAAGAGAACGAACACAAGAAACAAAATACCCTACTCTTTTATGAGTGTGGGTGTGTATAAATTGCATCGAGTCAAAAACATGTTTCTTTGTGTGCATATTAGTCGACATGTAGATGTGCGGGTGTGTGAGTGAATACTTTTGCACGCGCGTGCTTTTCTTTATTGACACATAAATATTCGTCGTCGTGTTATGTGCGCTTTGTATTGCAAGCGGAAATCCTTAGACAGACACAAAAATATACATACTCGCATTCTTTGCTCAATTGTATTGCCAGTAAAGGACATGAAACGCTTGAAACACTTTCCCATGTCATCCTCTCCTTCGTCCTTCTCATTCTGTCTTTCTCCACTTCAAAAACATGACGACAATAATGAAAGTGTTAAACTTTGAAGGCATATTACAAGTCAAACACCACGCATCACCAACAACAGTCAGCTACCCATCAGCGACGACATCAACATCACCAACAACAACTACGCCATGTCAGATATTACCGCTGTTGATGCTGCTTTGCTTCTTTATGTGCATATGTGCCGACTATAGACACACTTGTTGTTTTGTTGTAAAGGAGGCACAGTGTCACAAATTGAGTAAATACTTATGTCAATTCAATATAAAGTTATCAGAAAGCATACATTGATGCTCTACACTTTATTAGTGTGAAATTTGAAATTATTTTACTAGTATCTAAGGAAACTGCAAATGTATCTTGTATGTACCACTTGTGTTCACATCTACATAATTTTGTTCCACGGTGGACTTTCAGCTATGCATAAATTGTTGTGTGCTCATCTCATCGTGTGCACAATGCCAAAAGGATTTCAACAACATTTCCAGCATTCATTTCTGACAATATTTCACATAGCGCGTACACATTTCGCGTAATATTTCCAAGATGGGTGTGTGTGTGTGTGTGCTGCATTACGAAGGTGCAACAGCAAAAGGAAACGGCAACATAACAATACATTGCAATGTATTGCACCATTTAAAATTGGCCCTTTTTTCTACTCCTTGCTGTTTGCCAAAAACAAAGTGAAGCACATAGCATTTCCATGAACGACGCATTGCATATTTAGAAAGAAATATTTTTTCTTGTGCTTTTTATATTTAAAAATAAAATGTGCAAATGAATCGCAAACGAAAAATGTGTCAGCGACATAAATTTAGTGAATGCCAAACGTAATTGCATTTGCATTCTGCTGTTGATGTTGTTACTACTGCTAGTTGCTATTACGTGGCATGCAAATCAAATAAAACGCACACACTATTACACTAGCATACAGGCGCATACATACACAGATACTCGTGCTTCGGAAAATATGTATGAATGCAAAATAAGTGCACGCCGCATCTTGCTACTACATGTATCCTCACCTTTTCGTGCGACGTCCTTCTCCATTTCTTTTTCCAGCTACTGCTGGCCGACGTTGATGCCGCAGCTACTGCAACTGCTTGCTGCATTTAATATCCATTGCCTGCGATCTACTTGTTACTTACAGTATTTTCTTTTCTTTTTTTTTTGCTGTTTCATGATTTTGCCTGTCGATGCGTTTATTGAAAATTGCATTTATTTGTACATACGTTGCACTGTTTGTGAGACTATGCACACTAAAGAAAGTAAAAAGAAACGGAAACGGAAACTGCTGCCATAGTAAAAACACTTTGCAAAAAAGATTCCACTACTACTATTATTTTCGTCGAAAGTCTTAAGACTTTCGCGTGTGTTTTGACTTATGTACGAAACTTGGCGGCAGCCACCGCCATTCTACCAGCAATGGATGCACGTCGCATATACATACATACATACATACATACATATGAATACAATTTTAATATTGAATTTTAGCAAATTGCTCCGTGTAAAATGTGAAACGTGTAAAAAAATATATTGAAGAAATTATAGAAAGCAGATATTTTTGCAAATATTTCTATAGTTTTTCAACCATTTAGTGCGCGGAAGTTGAGGCGCTTATCTCTGTTTACAGTAACCCGCTGAGCGCTGAGGTCACTGTGACTTTAGATAATCTTTGCTGCTTCGTTGCTGATCGATGATGAATCGGCGTGAGAGAGACGGAGAGAGTAATGAGGGCTATGGAGAATAAGAATATGGAATTTTCTTTTTTAAATTCCATTAGTCAACAAAATTTGTGCCTTTGTATTATTTTTTCTAAACCAAATAAGTGCGAATTAGTTTAGTAATCAATGCACAGTTAAAACATAATTAATGTGTCTTTGATTGATTTCGTTCCAAAAAGTGCAAAAACGATAAACGAGAGCCAAAGTGTGGGTAATCAAAATAAATCAAGATCCAAATTAGAATTTTAAAATTTTGTTGCAGTGTTGGTTGAGTTGAAGTTGAATCTATAACGTTCATAAATACTATTAAAACAAGCGTGCAAAGCAAATCAATGAAAATGAAAATAAAGTAAAGGGGATAAAAATCTCCGCTGCTCACATATCAAAATTGTCAGGAAAAATATAATTTCAACAACGCTATCAGCTGCAGACAAGCAAAATTCTCACTTACTTCTCTCACAAACAGATAGACAGACATTCATACGCTCGAAGAAGAGATTTCCAAAAACGATTTAGATTTAAATTCAAATTCACATTCGATTCGAATTCAAATTTCAATTGTGAACTCAGCATCGGAGCGGCAAGAACTACAATCGGCAGCAGCAGCAGGAGGAGCTGCAAAAGTAGAAGTAACAACAACATCAAAAGTAATAGAAATTGAATTGAATTGAGTCGAATCAAAGTCGTGAGTGTTCTACGGTTGATTGCTTTCGGATGCAAGGGGGGTAAGAACATAAAGAGAGGGAACGCCGCTGCATTTGTGGTTTCATTCAATACTGATGATAATGATGGTGATATTGGCGGTGATGTGTTCTTGTATTATGGTGCTATGTTGTTGGCTCAACTGAAAATTGAATTGATTTGTACAAAGAGAAGAAACCACGCGTGCAAAAATCACTTAAAAGAATCTGAAAAGAGGAAGAAGAAAAAACGAGCAATAAAAAAGGACTTTGGTATCCTTATGTGATGCGTGTGCTTAACGCAAAGTAAAGATAGTGAAATCATTTGAATTTATACTCGAAGCTGTGGTAGCTGCGGCTATGTCGATGGCAGCTTGTGTGTATGCGTTTGTTTTTGTACTTGCGTGTGTGAGCGCAAAGTTTCAATGTGTGCTGTATGCTGCAATCAGCTTTTTATTTTTATTGAAATCAACAACAAGCAATCAAAGTCAACAAGTTGAGAGGCAGCTAAATGGAAAATAGAGTTAGTAATTGCTCAATCGCATCGAAAGGATTTCTATTCATACTCGTACGAGTGTATGTATGTGTTAGTGTGTGCGTACGCGTGGAAATTCAATGAGATCAATGGAATTTAATTATAATTAAATCGCCAAATGCAAAATACCTCAGGTTAAATGGTTTTTCTTTTCTCCATTTTGTTATTAAAAGCTAGCAGATTGCATTCAAGCGGAAAGGGAAATGCGCACTGCCATTAGAAACCTTTTTTGTGCTAATTTTTTTCAATTTTCAATTTTCGAATTTCCTTTTTATTTTTTGTGAATATTTTGTGTGTGTTGTTGTTTTTTTTTCAGTAAGCAAGTGAACAGCACAAAATTTATTGCAACTGTGATAATGCTCAAATGGATTTAATGCATTTTTTCGCATAGTGCTGCAAAAACGAAACGATCCTTTTTTCACATTAAACTATAATAAACACATAAACTATGATACGTTTTTCTGATTATGTTGGCGCACGCATTAGTGCCAATATTTGTCTCCTATTGGTGCTGGCATTCTCCGTGCAATTGATAAGTGCAGCTAGGCAAAGTGAGTACAGTTCCTGCTAAATTTTTAAGTTTCTTATGGGAAACATATTATAGCTTAATATTATATTAGTACTAGATTTGTTTGTATCTATCCCATAAATCTATTTTTCTTCGTCCTTCTATTCATTTTTAATCTTGTACAGATCCTTTAAAAGACCCAAAAATTTGCGGGCGACCACAGTGTGATTTGGGAACAACGAAATTCGGTTACACTGATAATATCTACAAATACGATTACACCATTGATTTACGCACCGAATTTTCGGGCACTGGTGAAAACACATCAGATCTGCTACTAAAAGCTGGTATAGATTTATTTTTTCCGAAACCTTGCGAAGGTTTCCTACGCATCAACGATGTTAAGCTGTGGGATAAAGTTAATACTCCATCGACGACGGAGGAAACTGGAAGAAGTTCAACGATCCCATCGAGCGATGGGAGTGAAGATGATTACTATGGCGAATTTGCAGAGTCTAGTAGCTCTGATGAGCAAATGGCAGATCTGACGAATCAACATCCAAAAGCGTTGGACCTGGCCGTAGCCTTAAAAAAATACCCCCTACGTTTTGCTTTTCATGATGGCCTTATAAATGAGGTGTGCCCCAATGCAAATGAACCTTCATGGGTGCTGAATTTCAAGAAAGGCATATTGTCATCCTTTCAAAATACAATGATGCGTTTCGATGTCGATTTCAATACCACGGAAACGGATGTTTCCGGGCAGTGCAACGTACAGTATTCGCTGGAGAGCACAGATAATGTATACGTGACGATACGTAAGGTTAAGGAAATTGAAACCTGTCGCAATCGCTATTCGACACGCTCAATTTTGCAGACCACCCCTTACACATTTCGTGACGATAAGACAATTTGGCCGATTCTAAATTCAGAAAGTTACTGCAACGTGAGTAGCGAAGACGACCAGTTTCTCCTGCATTCATTGCATTCTAATCTCAATTTGTGTTTGTACATTTAAGATGACAATCGACAACAATTTATACCGTGAGATCAACTGTTTTGAACTCCACCAGTTAATACCGTTTTCAAATGGCAGCACTGGCGCAGTTACAACATCCCACTATAAGCTTGAGTACAAGGGCGAGGAATCTTACAGCAGCGGCGAGTTCCTCGCTGAAAGTAGGTTGCCCCATCACTCAAGTCATTCAATATTTATTATTTTCGTGATTGTAACAATGTTCCATTTGTAGACAACGACTTCATTGAGAAACGTTCCACACTTATTTTTGATCATACGCCTGCTGTGAAACCAACCCATGGGGAAATAAAAGCGTCACGCGATTTGCTAAAGGAAATGTGTGCTGTTGGTTTCCCCAATATACAACGCGAGTTCATTGATGTTTTTACTAATTTTCTGCAGACCACGAAAAGCTTGGATTACAAAGCGCTAACTCAGTTGCTTGCTCGATCGGCAAGTATATGCGAAAATGGAAAGTGAGTATTACTTATATGGTAGTATTCGAAGTTCAATCGCTTTATGTGAACTTTCAAGGTCAATATGTATTGTGATTTATTCGAACTTTTCGAAAATATTTACATCTTGTCCAAAGCATTTGTCAGCGATAAGGCATGAATTAAGAGTTCGTGTCTCTGTGTGAAACACAAACAACTTTATCGTTATGAAACTGAAGCGAGTACACATAGTTTTTATGTATTAATCCGATTAATATTAAGTTCTTATCAATCCTATTTAGTGGCCGCAAATACTGCAGCTATTTAAAGAATGACAAGCAATATATACACACATACATATAAAATTAATTTGGTTTGTCACTTATGTATGTGCATCTGTCTTTCTTTCTATCTATCTATCTACCGTTTCTCAGAAATCATGTCTTGGAGTCCCTGCCCTATATTGGTAGTACGGCTTCTTATCAACTGATGCGTGATCAAATCATTGCAAATGTAATTCCGAAATTTCTCGCTTCGAATTGGATGACATCGCTCTCGTTTATTCAACGGCCAGATGAAGAAACCCTCGAGACTTTCTATACGATTCTCGAATTTTCACGAAAGAAAATCGACCCAGAGTACACATTGGGTGCATCGGCTGTCATCCACAACTTCTGCAAGCACAACTCCGACTGTGCAGACAATTTGCGTGTGCAACGTATTACCAATTTGCTCGAGACCGAATTTCTAAGCCTTTTCAATATGTTTCACGGAGAGCGTCGCACTCGGGAGCGCATGATTGTCATACTTAAGGGTTTGGGTAACATTGGTGTGATCTCTGAGCAATTTGCCGAACAACTGCAGGATATCATTGCTGAAGATATTGCTCCGGTTGATATACGCCTTCAGGCAGCAATGGCTTTCAGGCGCGTTGACTGCCTCAAGTACCGCAAATTCTTCTTGGATACATATGCCAACTTCAATGTTAACTCCGAAGTCCGAATTTCGTCATACTTGCAAGCAATGCGCTGTCCCGACTACAAGTCTATTGATGTGATAAAAGCAATATTGGAATTTGAAGAAATAAATCAAGTGGGTTCATTTGTGTGGTCACATTTGACAAACTTGGCGAAATCATCGTCTCCGGTGCGCATCGAAGCACAGGGGTTGTTACTCGATGATGATTTGTCGGACAAGTTTAAAATGGACATACGAAAATTTTCGCGCAACTACGAGCATAGTTTGTTCTTTGATGAATACAATTTTGGTACGTTTGCCAAAAAATTTAAGCTCATGTTTGTAAATACAATGTTTTCTTTTTTAATGCAGGAACCACGACCGACATGAACCTAATTTTTGGTACAGATTCCTATTTGCCAAGAATGGCAACCTTGAACTTTACTGCTGATTTATTTGGGCAATCTGTGAATCTTTTTGAATTCTCAGCTAGAGCAGAAGGTTTTGAAGAATTGGTTGCATCAATTTTCGGCCCAAAGGGGCCTTTAAATCGTGACGTATTTCGCAAGAAGTTATCTTTCCTAAACAGATGGCTGGGAAACGAAAGCTCAGAAGATGATGGTATATTACATACATTCCGATGCAAATTGTACAAATAAATTAGTATTCTTCTTATAGATACTCTGGAAAATTTACTTAACATCGATAATTTACGTTTGAAACGTGGCGCCAAGGGAGAAATTGAAGATATAGACGATGAAGAGGATGAATATGATTTCGAAGAGGAATTGCATCGTTCGAAGCGTGCAGCATTAACGTCAACTTACCCAACTGTACGCAAAGTAGCTTTACAGAAAGACATCGATGATTTCGGGTACAAATTGAAATATAACTACAACAACCCCCGAGCGCAGATTAGTCTGCGAATTTTCGGCAATGATTTGCGATATTATTCAATGGAGGGGCTTTTAGAAGTAATGGCGCTCACCAAAGAATTTGATCCTTTTTATCAAGCTTCAAAAATACTTTCCGGCAAAGAGGTTACCTATACGAAATCTCATGTGTTTCTCGACGCGTCCTATAATGTACCGCTTGGCATTGGTTTGCCACTGGCGATACATGCATTTGGCGCTTCTTCTATAGACTTACGCATTTCAGGAAATTTGGAGCGCGTGGAACCGGATTCCGAATGGTTTTTTGATGTAGATGGAAAATTCAAACCCTCAGTTTCTGTTGATGTTATAACAACAATGCAATCGGATATGTTCTATGCCATATCGGGCATCAAAGTAAAGAGTAACTTATATTCGAACTCAGAAGTCGAGGCTAAGCTTAAAGTTCGTGGCAAGAATTTAGTTTCATTTTCATTCAATTTGCCACAAGACAAAAATGAGATTTTCAGCGCACGGTCAGAATTATTAGTAATGAAGGATAGCAAAGATGTGTCTCAATCGGGTATAGAAAATCGCAGCTCAAATACGACATGCACATGGCCGGTTTTGGATGAAGCAATTGGCTTGAAAATGTGTTCCTACTTCAGCGTGCCAGATTTAAGTAACTCCACCGATTTAGTTTATCCCGGATTGCTGTTGAGTGGCCCACTGAATTTTAGCGTAGTGCTGATAAAATCCGATCTGACAGCGAAAAAATATATGTTTGAGTACAAATGGGATCAAGAAGCAAATGACTCGAGTTGGTCATTCATCTTTCATACACCCGGATCAGCAGTTAAGAGGCTTTTGGTAACGAATGTCACAGCAGTTCCGGATGCGTTCAATGCTTCAGTATCTTTTATAAGCGGGCAGAGTAAAGCGTCCGCTGGATGCAACTATAATGGAGATCCCGATAACCGTAAACTTGACTTTTTCTTAGATACGAATGGCAATAGAAGCTTAGATTTGAATATGGAGCTCAAACGTTGGCAAGATCGAACTGCATGGGTTTATAAGCCAAGAATGTTATTAGCCGTAAATGGAGTGAATATAACTGGTCTAGTTGGTTCGATACGCATAAACGAGAAGAACGGAATAACACAGAATGATATAGAATTATCATTTGAAACAAGAAAACTACAGGCATTGATTCGTGGTAATATTGTGCAAAGCGAAATTACAACGTCCACCAATATGACAGTCAATTATAGAGTGAGTAGAGTACATAGAATTGATAACTGTGCAAAATGTAACACTTGATTATTTATTTAAATAGTTTCAAGCGAATAAAGTCGAAACAGTAGATTTCGAGGGAAAACTTACCAACACTGGCGATAAGTCAAAGACAGAATATCGTGGAAATGTCAAGCTGAAAACATCGGCGTATCCCAAGCTGAACTTCGCATCAAATGCTACTTGGCTATCGTTACAAGGGCATACAGAAGGCTTACTGACATACAATAACGCACCGGATTTCATCGATTCGAAATTCACCAGCTCGATGAGATTAGTATTTGCGCGTTCTAATTCTGAAGATCTGATCTGGGAAGGCTCAAGAACCCGAGCGAGTTTCGAAGTGAAAGTTCCACGATCTAAAGTCGACTTTAGAATTCTGGTGAAGTAAGTTTTGCTAGCCTAATATAAAGACGAAATTTGGTTGAGTTATTAAAATTAAAACTATTTCAGGCATGAAGAGAGAAATAAAAACGGCACCGAGCACAATTTCATTGTAGGCCTACGATATGCCCCAGAGAAAGAAGCAACTGGATTATTTTCTGTACTATTGCCACGGCGAAATCTTTTTGCTGTTGATGCCTATATGAATGTTACCATTCCGGAATTTAATTCATGTACTGCCCACTTAAAGTTAACAGAGAAAGCAGCCAAGGATTATATGGTCAGTTAGTTGATAATAATTTGATGTCAGAACATTGTTAGATTTTTCATGTTGTTTCAGATAAATCTAAACGGATCGTGGTTTACTGGACATTCAATTTCCATAAAAGGCAATTACAAGGATAGAAGTTCACGAGTTCAGGCTCTGCACCATCTCAAGTTGTTAGTTGAGAGTCCCTCGTTCGAAACCACTGCACTGAATGTCGTTTACCGTCGCAATCAGTTACTCATATTCACGAATATACAAGCCAAATATGGTAAAGATCCGTACGGCTTAACGGTGCAATATGCATCAAATGCTGATAACAAGAATTCAAATGCTGAATTGCGATTTAAAGTTAAGGAAAAAGAGTATTGGATCAACGCGAAATTATTATCAGAGCAGCCGAAACTGTTGCAGGTTGAGGTGCATTTAGACAAGTGAGTAATTGGTATACATCCACGAACATAATTTATTTCCAATTTATTATTGCTGTTGCAGACTACGTGATATTCACATAAAAGTTGGACTTCTATCGATGGATAAAAGAAAGGAGCTGTCACTGGAGCTAAAATGGGATGTGAATCGTGATCCAGCACAACGTTTAGGTCTATTGGCAGAGTATAATAGTCCTGGCAATATGAAATACGATGGCAATCTAATGGTAACATATCCAGATCGTACAATTAGCTGTGGATTCGATGCTTCCACAGGTGGCCCAAAGTATTATGGTACAGCACGCGCCTCATGGAGTATTAACGAAATGGTCATATTATCTTACAATGCTGGCCTGATGCCCGGCAAGGATATCAATAATTGGGTGAACGCCGAGATAACAACGCCTTTCGATGGATGGCGAAAGAATAGTCTCAATGCAGGAATTTACAATGTGGGCAATCTAATTTTGGTCAATTCTTCACTTTTGTGGGCCGATAGTCAAAACTTGCAATTAGGCTTCAAAAGCGACTTCGATATCAAAGATCCGATAATAAGTTTCGACGTACGCTTCGGCATTAACAGTACCATTAAAGATATTCCTACCATAAATGTGAAGGTTAAACATTGGCAAGATTTAAAAAAATTCGACTCGGACTTTGATGTACGCTATAGTGGCCCTAATGACACCTTTAATATGTATAGCATAAAATCAAATTGGGAACTATTTCAAAATGAAAAGTTTCAGAATATTTCCGGTACTGTATTGATAATAAGCCCATTTGAAGGTTATCATAAAGGTGGTTTGGCAACGAAATTCAGTTTAAGTGATCAGCGTGAAGTACGTGGTGCCGCATCACTCAACTTTGACATAAAGGAGTTCACGCTCGCCATGGATGGTTATGTTAAAAAATTAACGGACAACATGCTTACGATTAACATTACAACCCCATTGGAAAAATTCCGTACTATCAACGGCAGATTTGGCCTCAATGAGCAGAAACGTCATGCGGTTGCTGAAGTGCGTGCACCAACAGCTGCTCTGGGTGCAGAAATACTGTGCGATATTACTTCCCTGATGAATTTCGATGTTAAATTGAGTGTTGCTACACCAATCGAGAGTTTCCAACAAGCGGCGCTTTTTGCCAAGATTAAATCAGACACAGTGGATATGCGTGGCAAATGGAATAATGCGACCTTAGGATTTACCGGTGTGTGGCGCATGAACAACATTACTGACTTTGAGTATTCGTACAAAGTTTATACGCCAATCCATGGATTTGAGGAGAACGGATTTATTGCTAAATTTATTAAGAGAGATATATTTGTGTTAGACTTGCATGGAAAACTCTCACACTACAAATTGGGCGTGCACATAAATGGCAGCCCTAAACCGAAACTGTTGAAACAACTGGGCGGCAATATAATTGCTTCGGAAATGTTGTACGATGATGATTTTAATCCCCCAAAAATGGAGGAGAGTGACGATTATGATTTTAATGATGTTGATTATGATGATTTCTTTTCATATTTTGTCGATTTTGAGTTGGACACATTAATTTGGTCCACGATAGATGGCGCAGTCGACATTCAAGAAATAATGGATTTCTACTTGATTGTTGGAAATGTGGAACTACCGCAGGGGCGTGTGGATGTGAAGGATCGTCTTTATTATCCCGATTATTTGAATGTGTTGAATGTTCTTAACCTCAATACTCCTTTTCAAGTTGGGAAAGAAGTGAAATGCGTTGTCGAATACCACATTGACTTGGACTTCAATTTCTTTTACGAAAAAGTACAGATTCTGTTAAACAATGGAATTGAACGTCCAAAAGAAGTTGGATTTGAAGTGAATTATACGAAGCTTCTTGATACTTTGAAGCCTAAACAACACGATGTAAATTTGAATATAAAGTTACCATATGAATTGCTCGAGGAAATCAATATTGTTGGTAAACTGGAATTAGAAGAAAACATCTACAGAGGAAACATTTCGTCTAAAACCGCGCATACATTCCTATCACTGGCTGCATCAGTAGAGGTAATAGCGTTTGGGTTTTTTACATATACATTTGTACATTTAACTTTTCAAATTTTTTTGCATAGACTGAAGAGAATTTCTTAGAAACATCTGTAGGAATCGAATTGAATACAACTGTTATTCCGCACTATGCATGCCGCGGTCATTTCAAAAAGGACTTTTCAGAGGTTGACAATTCAATTGAGATAGAGTTTGAGGTGACGGACAATGGCACAGTTAACAGAGTAAACTATTAGTAACTTAATTTTGTGTATTTAATTTAATTGTGTTTTCCTATAGCTTCAAATTGAGTCCACCTGGCATAAAGATTCCGCGAATATTGTCAATGCCAACGCAAAAGTACAGACGACAATGCTCTCACTCAAATTAGCTGAAACCTCAATTCTTCTATCAAAAGGAAACAATCCCCAGTTAAACTTCGACATGGGATTTGTGAACCAAGCTGGCTATCGCATAGATTACGGCACTCGTGCTAGCAAGAAGCAAGATATATTCAATGTTGTTATTTGGACACCCCTGAAAAACTTCAAAAACATTTCCATGCATGGGTCGCTTACAAGTTCGCCGGCCAATCCCAATGAGTACAAAGTCAACGGGCAGCTATACCGCAACCAGGCCATTTATGGCCTGAACGGTATAATAAAAATGGCTGGTAACTATCCTACAGATACACGACTACGCGTACAACCAAAGGCTGGTGGGCGTGATGGTGTTATCGAGTTAAGTATCACCGAGGCCGAGGGTGCACAGAAAGGAAAGAATTTTCAATTCAGTGCAATTGAAGATGGGAAAATGTGTCAAATTTCAGGGGGTTATTCATTTAGCGATGTGGCTGGCATGGACTTTTCAGTGCTAGTGCAATCGACAGAACCGGATATTGCTCGTATAAATATCAATGGAAAATTACAGCCTCACGGTAAAAGTCGCATGATTGGGGAGTTTTCATTAGAGACACCGTGGAGGAAACTGGGAATAGAATCGGTCAATTTGCATTCTGACGTTAGCATCCAAAGTCACGGTGGCTCGGTCCAAGGCGAATATCATAATGGGAATAATATTGGACGTGGTAACTGCTCTTGGTCTTGGGTTTTGGCTGAAAATATGCAACTCATGCTCGAAAGTTCTATAGAGCGTCCAAATGCTAGTCCAAGAATTGTGCATGCTAGTGTCAAGTACTTGAACCCCAAAAAGAGTTTTCAACGCTTGCAGACTGGTGGAAAACTCAACGTTGATTCCAAGTGGAATTTAGAAGTCAATGGATCCCTGAGTTACCGTTCTGCGGATGATTTCCAATTTGGAGTGATAACGCAATTACCAGCTCCTATAGGAGATGTGCATCACCTTAGTGGACGTTATCGCGCTAACTTAATCAGCCAGCAAGGACAACAACCAAACGTATTCGTTGAAGGAAAATATCAATCCGAACAAGCGAAACGTAAATTCATGACACGCCTGTCATTCAGAAATGTGACCGATCTACAAGGCCTGGGTCATGTTGAGTGGGGAGTGGCAGAAGATATTGCAGTAATGGAAGGCGATTTCCAAATGCTAAGGAAGCCCGATGTGCGACGTGAGTTCTACGCTAAATTGATAACACCGAAATTCAAAAATGAAAATACTTTCTTCCTGAGTGGAAACTATGACCTATCGCCAAATGAATACCACAATTTAATGTAAGTCTCTAGCGTTCAGCATAAATCGTTTATGAATATTTTTTAAATTTTCTATACACAGCTGCTCCATTAACTATCCAGCCTCACGGCGTATTGCCGACATGGATGTTTCATTTAAGACACTTTCAAATCTACACGGTTACGTAAATAGCTCCACGCCATTCCTAAATGTAACTTGGTTTAGAACTGATTTTAATTTCACCACAAAAGGGTGTGTACGATTTTTCATTCACTTCCTGCTTATTTACCCCAATTTAACTTAACTATTATTTCAGAGGAGAAAGCTCTCGATATTGCCGTGGCGCTTGGCCCTCGGATTCTGCATTCTTTGAACAGCACAGCACCTACTCCAGCCAAGAATCGAACCATGATTTACATGGAACCATTCAAATGGAAGTACCTCTAACAAGTCGTCATCGCGCTGAGATAAAATACGGCCTCAATGAACGAAAAAATATAGACAATGGCAATTTAAAGGTGGTTTACAATGATAAACAGATTCTTAACGGAGTGTATAAGCGCGTGGAAGAATTTTATCATTCTATACACAAAGATGTCACTGACATCACACTGGAAAATGATATGAAACCCTTAGGTATACATTACGAGAATCGACGTGATACGACTAAACCGGAAAGTGTGGTCGATATAAAACACGTCGAAGTGTTCGAGTTGCGTAACAGTCAAAATCTCAATTTGACTGGAGAGTTACACACTCGATCTACTCTCAACGGACAAGAATTCAAAATCGTAGCAATCCATCCAAATAGAACAGTGGTTCTAACAACAAACTATGAAGAAGTTAGCGATCGTGTTGTTAGGCATAAAAGCAAATTGGAACTATCCCAGACGGCATGGATCGGATACAATATTGAAATGGGCAATTTTAGTGCTGTATGCAATTACATTGGAGTTTAAACTGAAATATAAAATGATCAACTTATTTTATTTTGTAGATTGGCAATGACTCACAGAACTTTGTGATTGAATTATTCTATCCAAAACGCACATTATCCACACAGGGCTGGTATTATATGACCGAAGAAAAATTTGAGTCAGATGTGGCATTCAAATGGACAATGGACTCTACGAGCGATGAGAAGAAAGTAGTACGCACTGGAATTCTTTGGAAAGCGGAACCCTTACGCAAAACTGATCGCGAAAACCAATCACTTCTCATTACACTGGGACATCCATACCTAGAGAAAGATGTAACATTCCAGGGAAGCTTTTATCGTGGTGTAATTGAGTTATTGAAAGCAAATCTGATTATTAATTATTCAGACGATCCAGAGCATTTAGTTAAGCTAGGAGCTTCGTTGAAAGATTTGCATCGTGAACTGGGCTACACAAACTACACATTTAAATTTTTCGCAAACCACAAGGCTTCCGAGTTGGATATTCTGTTCGATGGAACTGCTGCTGCTAGACCTTCTTTTTATAAAACTGAATCTCATGCATTCTACAAGCGAAGTTACTTCCCTGAGAAACGAGGGCTGTTCTTGGCTAAACTCGATCTGGATAAGAAAGAAATAGAGTATAGAGTAAGTATTTATTGAAAGATGAATAAATAAATGAAATTTATTCAATTTTTTGTTTTTAGCGAAAGTCGCCATATCGTTCTGTGCGATTGTGGGCTATTCCAAATATCCACTTTCCAGTTTACGGTTTGAATGCTACTGTGTGGGATACACCAGATACAAATAACACTGGATATGTTTTTATTGATTTGTATAGAAAATTGGCACGGGCCGAAATTAATTTGACTGAAGACGCCAGCCAAAACTTGCAAATGGTCGGTTACATTCCAGATTCACGAAGTGGTTACCTCGATATATGGCGCAACTATGAAGAGATTCGTATTATTGATGTGGCATCATATTTGAAAATGAATCACTCTCGTCTAATAACGGGACGTTTCCACTGGAGGCCAAAAATAAAGAATGAAATGAAAGAAAAACTTAACGCTGTAGGTGCATCAATCTATAATTCATTCTCTGATGGGATAGACTTCTGGGTCAAGTCGCTTTACACCGAAACGGTTGAGTCCATTGGAGCTGTTTGGGATACATCGAAGCAATATAATGAAAACTTTTTAAATGACATCGCAGAGTTGAGTGTACTCGAAGAAGATTTGGAAGATTTGCGTTTATTTGTCAATCAATCGTATGAGGCTAACGATTTCTACATTAAGACTGTTGTCAACTTCACGCTGACAATTTTGGATGAACTGGCTATACGTGATCACATTGAGTCACTGCCAAAGATTTTCACTGAAATATGGCAAGCGATGGGCGATTCCGGCAAAGCGTTACGTAACAGCGTTGTATGGCTCATTGAGACAATCAAGACAACATACAATAATGTGCTGGAAGCAATTAGTCGCTTTTTCCATGGTGAGTCGTTACAATATCTATCGAACTTGATGGAAAAAGGCATAGAAAAGTATGACAAGTTTGTTAAGGATTTGCATATATCCTTCATAAAGTATGTAGAGAATTTGTGGAATAAATTCTGGAGTAAAATGTCAATATATTGGAAGAGTGTGCTTAAACGTTTCGAGCCATATATATTCAAATTTATGAGCTATATTGAGACAACAGCTTGGGACCTTAGTAAGGAAGTTTTCGATTTCATTTACAAACGCACTAATGAACTGGCTGAATCGCCATATTTCAACAAAGTTTCGAGCTTTACACAAGATGTCGATCGGTTATACAAAGACATAAAATCACACGATGCCATAACAAACATTAAGAAATATTCAATGATAGCCTGGAGTTTCATCAAAGAAAAATATTTTAAGCTTGTGCCATTTGGTGCAGAACTGAATGAAGTTCTTACTGAGATCTGGGATGAAATCAAGGAACTGCAGAAAATTGAGCAAGTTCAAATTGTGATACAAAAGTACAATGAGATTATTGCTAAACTCGATTGGATTGCTGAGGAGTTACAATTCGAGATGCGTTTGCATCAGTTTTATGCTTTGTTGCGCAATAAATTCCGCAACTATGCAATGAATGCTTTGGAAACGGCTGATATGTATCGCGATGCGAAAACAAAATTCATTTTTGATCCCGAGGCGGGCATTATCGATCTAGAACAAAAGTTGCCAATGTCATGGCATGCATTCAATGAAACACCCAAGTTCGAAGAGATACCCGAGTATAGGTTGCTCGCACAGGCACAAAACATATTCTCAACGACCAACTCCTCTGTCATTCGATACATTTACAATTTGCGAACTCACTTAGATCCAAAGACCTGGTTACCGCCCTATTACTGTAAGTATTTGTAACTTAGTTGTTGAGTATGTATTTACGTACATATATGTTTCCGTTTACAGCACGTGCTTTGCTCATCGACTCTCGGCATTACATGACATTCGACAAACGATTTGTGGATCTCAATTTAAAGTTTGAAGAAATGTCCGGACAACGAAGAAATGCTCAATGTTCTTATCTTTTGGCTCACGACTTTTTCCAACGCAATTTCACATTAATGTTAGAACCATCGGTATGTTTACTTTTCGAATAGCTTTGAATGTACTGAATTTCTCTAACGAGCTTTCTTATTTTCAGACAAGCACTTCACACACGGATGTTGTATCAACGAGAAAACTCAGCTTCATAGCTAAAGGTCAACTGCTGGAAATTGATCTTGGAAGTGATGTAAGTCGTTTACGGGAAAGCATGAGTATTACATTTTATTTAAATTCTGGAAACTTCTAGAGCCTCATCGTAAATGGTAATCCGCAATCAATGCTGCCACTTCAACTTGGCGACGTGATCGTTCATCGCGATTTGGATGTACTTTCCATAACTTCAGACACTGAGTTCAGTTTAAGCTGCAATGTGCAATTCGACTTATGTTGGTTCGAAGTGAGTGGTTGGTATTTTGGCCAGACAGCCGGTCTTTTAGGGACGATGAATAACGAGCACTTTGATGAGTATTTAACATCGAAGAATGTTATTGCAAAAACTTCGGAAGAGTTTACCGATTCATGGAGTGCGAAAACGTGTAAACAGAAGAAATCTAATTCAGAGACAGAGGCCCCTAAGCACGTTGTTGATGTTTGCCACCATTTCTTTAAATCAGGACTTCTATCTGCCTGTGGAGACACAGTTAATGTGCGACCATTTTACGATATGTGCGTTGATTTGGCTGGCAACTCGAATCCAGTAAATCAAGGGCATCCAGCTGTGAAGGGAGCATGTACCGCCGCTTTGGCCTACATTGAGGCTTGCACTCTATCAAAAATACCATTGAGAGTGCCGCATCAGTGTGTTTTGTAAGTAGTCGTCATAAAAATAACTGGACATTACCTTGAACGTATCTTACATCCCTTAGTTGTCATCTCGCTAATGGTTCGTATGTACCAGAGGGTACATTTGTTGAACTAAGTGGCAATGATGTACCCCATAGTAGCGATGTGGTCTTCATCGTCGAAGCTAAGCCCTGCAATACAAATCTTACCGAAAGTAAGAACATCATGTCAGTAGTAGCGGCAATTGAAGAGCAACTTCAGGCTCACAAAATTACAAACAACCAGTGAGTGTCTACTTGCACTAATTGCCAAAAATTATACAAGAAAAAACTTAATTTCGTATATTATTATTTCCTCTTAGTTACGCTGTTGTAGCATTCGGTGGACGTGCTCCTTTCGATAAACCACGGAGTGTCATACATGAGAATCGAGTTTTTGCCAGCAATTTCAATGAGCTGCAAAAATATTTCGACCATATCGACACGAACAATGGAACCAGCAGCGATATACTTCAGGCAATTTCCACCGCCTCCAAACTAAATTTCCGGCCGGGCGTTTCTAAGACATTCATTTTGTTATCGTGCAGCGATTGTGCTGCGCACCATATGCGGTTCGATTACACATCAATACTGCTATTCATGTTGGAGGAAGGTGTCAATTTGCACATACTCGCCGACATGGAGTTTGAATTTGAGAGAACGCGTAAGCTGCGTCATTTCTTTGGCTTGGATCGCGACGTTGTCTATTCGAAACGTTTCCCCGAAGGCGACGCGGAAACGCGCAAACAGCTGCATATACCCAAAAGTAATCTGGGCATTTGCACACCGTTAGCGCTTGAGACCAATGGCTCCGTGTTCAGCGCTCGCAAGTTGATGCCTGAACGCAAGTATCCAATTAAACGCTTTGCAACAATATTTGCAAAACGCGTCGCACAAACCGCAATGCCAAATTCAAATCAAACGTGCGAATGTTCGGGCCACAATACGGGCGTGGCTTACATTGCTTGTTCGCCAAGCGCTTTACCAACGGGAAAGGACTTGGACGATTATGTAAGTGTAATTTGCAAAAGAAAGCGTAAAATATTAATCAAAAATATTAATTTCTAGGATTTGGAATTCAACGATTGGGAATGGGAGGATGACGACGATTTTGATGCTGAAGTGTAATTTGTACTTCGCAGCACAAGCTTCGTAGTAGCTAAGTTAATATGTAATATGATTGTGAATGAAAGTTTTATGATTTTATAAAAATTCTTGAGTTAATTTTAATTTTAAATTTTAATTTTAAAATAATGATTACTAGGTATCAATTTCGAAAATAAAAAAGAAATTTTTACTATCAAACTTACATATTGCATATTTTCGATTTTGATTCAAATAGCAAAGCTCTAAACCACAAGCTATTAAAAAATGTAAAGAAAGTTATCATAGCTTTTTTGATAAACTTTTCAAAGGGCTTTCTTTCTTGTACAAAAAGCTCTTTCATTTGAGTTTCCATATATGTACGTTACTTTAGTTTCAGTACAATTTGCGTTTGAGTTTGCAAAATATTTTAGCTTTTTGTACAGAAAGCATAAAAATATCTAAATTTGTTTTCACCTTTACAAAAACACACTCGTCCACTCACCTACTCACACCGCTGTAAACGTATGATTACAAGAACAACAATAGCAAATGTGTAAAATAATTGTGTGCCTTACGTAGTTATAACATAAAAAGTTCGTTAAACTTTGAAATACTTATATTTTGCTAGTATCCTTCAGTATTTTATGTACATTATATTTGCTACACAAATTATGTAAAATTTTCGAATTCTCCAAACTATGGATTTTTTTAATTTCTGGAGTCAATTCAGGTCTTTTGGTGCTTTTGTAAATTTTGGTTATAAGTATTTTTTGTTTATTTTGTAATTCGCTCCATTTCTGGTTCAAGCGTAAACGAGTAAACTTAAGACTTGAAGCACTTGGTGCAGAGGATAAATTACCCAAACAATTTATGGCGGGAGTGAATGAATCTTCCACATATTTGTAGTACCAAATTTAATTCATTATCTTTAGTCATGTACATATCACATAATCAATTATATTTCTCTGTACTACTGACAACATGACGTATGAGTAACATTAATTACTTTGACAACTTGCAATCTGTTCATCAATACATCACGTGTACCATACAGATTAAATGGAGTCTAATAATTTCTCATATTCTTATTTTATGCAGTTGCGCGCGTGTGTGTGTGTGTGTGTATATGAATAAAAGTTATTTGAAATGATATGATAAAATTACTTTCATATGTAATGCACATATAGTTTGCTAAAATCAGCGCTTATCTCGATAGATTTTTCCCCCCAGCAAAATAATAATGGCTTATGGTGTTTTGCCTGAACGCGTCATGATGAGTTGAACTATAAAAAAAATTTTAGTTGATTAGTCTTATTTATGCGATAATTAGGACAGAAACTATTGAGAATAAAAAGTTGTGCCTAAAAATTGATTATTAGCGTTTACGTACTTTAAGAATGTTTCGCTTAAAACCATTCTTATATTCACGCATTTCCAGTATAGCCGTCACGAAATAAATCCAACGACTGGGGGATGAAAATGATGCTTATGAAAATTTAATGAACGTAATAAAAAGTGCAAAGGGGAAAAGAAAAATCTAAAATAATTATTAACGCTGAATTAATTATTGTTCAATGATTTGAAGCATTTTGAAATGCATAAAATAAATTGCAAAATAAACAACAGCACAGAGGAAGGGTGGGGCATAAATGTGGATGAATCTTATTGTTGTTTATCATATTGCACACCCCCACACGCTCACCAAGCTTTGTTGTTTTTTATAACTTATTTTTAAATTATAAATAACTACGTACAACAGCAACGATAGCAATAAAAAACAACGACAAAACACTTGCTAATAGCTTCACATGACATCAGTTTATGGTATATGCATGTGTCGCTCGGTCTATAGATCCCGTCCGTCCGTTTGTCCGGCTGTCTGTCCGGATCCGATTTCTTTGTATTCGGTTTTAGTTGTTAAATGAAGAGGAAAATAATTATGAAAGCATTTTGTTCAACGTGTGTGCATTCATAAGTGGAAGCGAGTGAACGAATCTGTTGGCGTTGTTGTGTTGTGGTTGGTTTACTGCTGTCGATTTGGTGGTGAACGTTTGCTGAATTTATCACAGGCATACAAAATGGATACCAGAACACCAGAACGGCTTAATGGTGGAGTTTAGTGTGGTTGAAAAAGAAAAAAAATACTCTGGCTGGTACCATTGAACTTTTTTGCTAAATCTATGAGAGCTTCCGGTTTAAATTTTTGAACGACTTGTACCTCGTAACTAAAATAGATCCATACTTTTAATGCAGATAAGTAAAAGTTTATAAGCCTGAATGAAAGCTCCCTAGTCTCGTTTGAAAGAAGAGATCTAAATTGTTGCAGTAACAACAGCAGCAGCAACGAAGGAAACTAAACGAAAATGTTGTCCTGAATGTGAATGTAGATTGGAATTGGGGTTTTAATTACGAACATATATACATAGGTATGTATGTATATTTGTGCAAATAAGCGCACACAAATGCAAATGCCATCGCGAGGCTTCAATGCTGTAGTCACCATCAGCACGTTCTTTGTATTTTTTTCCGTTTTATTACTTCAAGTGGCAATTTTTATAAGATAAGATTGAATAACGCGAGCAACACCATAAGACGCCCACGCAACCAGTTGGCAACAACATTGCTCGCTGAGGTGAAAGGAAAGGGGAAAAGAAGCAAAAGTAAAAAAAAAATCCGAGGAAAATGCTGTTGGCAGCAGTAAAAGCATTTAAGCGAAATATTTGTATGTGTATTTATATGTGTGAGTGAGGGTGCGTGCGAATATGGGTGGCGAGCAAGTTGCCGATTAGGTTGCTTAGGTAAAGAAGCCTCAAAAATCCAAAGATGGCGTAATAAGGAAGTCAAGGTTGAGTTGAAAAATTACGAAACCTCACTACTTTTCTGTAGAAATGGTAAAATATGCTGTAAACATACAGCAATATTGGCAAAATAATAAGAAAAGAGAGGAAGAGAGTATTTAGTGTAGAATATACGCAGCGAGGCAGGCAAAAGAAGAACAGAAGAGGCTTCATAATGATTATGAGATTTATTAAGGATTTACATTTTAAAATTTTCAAAGGGAACGTAAATACATGCAGGCAAACACTTACACACCCGCAATCACACTAATATGTACCCTGTGTATTCGCGAGTATTTGTGCGTGGATGTTTATGTGTGTGAGTATGTAGAGAGTACACAAATATTTTTTTGGCTTAAATGAACGTGTTTGTGTCGCCGCAATACAAAGAAGAAGAATACCCGTCGTTATTATTAGCGTGTTTCTATGTATGTGTGAATTTATGTGTGCGCGGCAATGTGTGTTTGTGTTTGTATACATGGAAAAGGTCACGAACACAACTTCGAGCTGTGCCACAAGCGAGTGAGCAGCATACAAAATGTAACAGGTTGAAATATACGTAGCAAGGACAAAATGTGTGTGGTATGATGGTGACATATAAATTTAGATTTCTTCCATTTTTTGAGTGCAAATTTAATCTTTAAGTAAAAATTGATTACTTGCTTATGATTATGAGCAAACGTATTTGTAAAATAATACATCGTGAACGGCAAAATGAAATAGCACAAAGAACACATAATCATTGTCATCATAACCACCTCTACTGATCAGCGATTCATTCATTAATAAATCGAGTTTCCATTTTCAATTCAACGCTTCTGTTTTACGGCAGCGTATTTTCTACCACGCATCTTCCTTACAAAGAGTTTTTCGCATTTTCCCCATTTTCCATCTTCGCTATACAAACTTCAATATTTTTTTTTTTTTTGTTTTGTGGGTGGCACATGCTGTCAGGATATTGATACTTTTGTAAATTTATTTTTGGATACATCGGAGACTTTGCAGCGTATATCTTGTCGTAATTTTTAACGCACTTGAGGTCTATAAAAAGTTGCTCTTCGTCCTCTTCCCATCTCTTTTCAATTCAGCATGCAATGTTCAAAATTATTTGCTTAGTTATTCGTTGTAAGACGAAACTTAAATAAAAGAATATACAAAGGTCATGCCAAGGTGAACTTTACTTTAATTTTTTCCTCCAACAGAAAATCAATAAAACGTAAAATTTTGACAACCGCTGACGCTATACACTTCAATCACAGATAAATCTGTTAGTTTGTTCGCTTTTATGTATGTCAATTCTAGATTATATTTAGAAAACTCTGTTCAGCACGCAATTATGAAACACTGGAAAGAATGGGCGCCATCTCTCGACATGGATCAGTTAACCTCAAATAGCAAATACACACTTGATATGTAATATAATGAAATAACTAGTTACTCTGGTAAGTAAGTGGATGTGGCACCGTTTCAGTAATCGCTACAGCTGAAATATTTTGCCAATCAACATAAAATAAACCGAGGTTAATTCTTAGAGAAATACAATAACATTTCCTTCGTGATGCGATTTAATGTACATAGGTTAAATAGTGTAGAACCTGAAACGAGAATAGGAGGAAGAAGTCAGAAGTGGAGCGCGTCATACGCATGTATGTAATTACCTTGTTGTTATCCTCCTTAAATGCTACAATACACATACATATAATAATGAAATCATAAGCGACCCAAAGAGAACCCTTTTTGTTTTTAACAACAATAATAATAAGAGAAAAAAGATTTACGTTGGTGATGTTCATGCATAAAATTGGGTCATTTAAAAATAGCAAACCGCAAAATGAGCTCAGTCTTTTAAAAGGTTAGGTTTTTGTAATTTTTTAGCCCTTACTTGTTAGTTACAGCAGCAGCACTACGGTGCTATATAATAAAAACCTATGCAAGAGAATTAGAAAGGCACAAATGAAAAACATGAACATTAATGATTTGTTTTACTTGTTCCAAAATTTACTCGGAAATGTATATACATACATACTTAAAACCTGGAAATATATGCATGGATTTGTATCCACGCACACTGTCATTTACACATACACACACTGATTAAAAGAAATACAAAACCCTACCGGTTCTGGAACCGGTGACTTGTGCTTTAATTTAGAAACCGGTTCCAGATTGTGCTCTTTTGTATGAAATTAACTGGTAGCTTTAACTCGGAGTTGTTATTGGAAGGGGTAAATTGGGCCCCAAGAGATAACTTTGAACCGGTCACGCTACTGGTCCAAACGCATCAGTTTCGGTACCACTGCAAACAAATAAAAAAAGTAAAATCAAACATTTTATTTACAAGTATATGTGTCTTTTTTTACTTATTTTATTTTTATAATAATGAAAATTTATTTTGATAAAATTTTCTAAGACTCGATCTCTGGTGGCTGCAGATTATCGAGCAACGAGTTTATCCACAGAGCCACATGAGCATTATTTGCAAGATCAATATAAAACCAATATGAAAGACAAAGAACAGAGCGACGCAGTAAGCAAACTCACATCTTAATTTAATTTTTTTTTTTTCGATTGAAAATGACTGAAAATATATAGGTTGTCGAAAAATATAGGTGTCTGTGCCTCATATGTGATCAAATGTATCAGATTGTTTTATCAAAATTTTCTTCGAATGGTTTTCGCAAAATAGAGATCATTTAACAATATAAAACGGTCAGACAACTCATAGGTCACACATACGAAGCTATATGCTTGAGCAAAGAGCTGATGATTGAACTTACCGGCTGGGCAATAATTAGTTAAGTTCATTTGTTTAGAAAATATGAAGCACCTTCGAGTTCTAGGCAAATTGATTAAAATATACACTTAAAGGCACACAGTACTAAAATACACTGTTTTGCTTTAACACGGTTTTCACGTTTAATACCTACACGGTTTCGCTCTAACACGATTTAAAAAGTAAAAAAAAAAATTGTGTTGTCTCTTATTTCGATTATGAATTTTTATTTACCTACTATTTGGGGACGAAGTCGTTTAACAAATTATAATTTCTGATAGGCATAGACTGGGTAGGGAACTACAATCACATTTCTAAACAAAGATCCTGATTCCAAGAGAAATGACCTTAATCAGTATGAAGAAGCTTACAAAGATGTCAGCCCAAATAAACAGTTGAGCTGTAGTTGAATGCTTATGTTGGCGTACATATGTTGGCGTTCCTTGGAATGAAGTTAATGTTAGTGACTCGGATAGTGATGTTATCTTTCCACAACCAACAAAAAACAATAGTCCTAGCCCTAGAAGCTTCCGACGAAGATTGAATACATTTTTTTTATTTTTTGTCAAAGAAAGAGCTTTATTTTTACTATTACACAAGCAAAGAAAATTTCACAAGCTAAAAAAAAAAAACAAAATATAAGGGGTGAAAATGAAAACCTGACCCCCCGCCTGCCTTAGGAAGTCTTTAGATGCGCTAGTGTACATATGTATGTATAACTATTAAATACACATATAATCCCAAAACTGCTGTTTTTTGCTGGGCGGCCTTAAACTTCAATGTTTGAACGCTATATTCAAATCGCATAGAGCGCGTATGTTTTTAAACTTAAATGTTTCTCAAATGTAAATAGCATCAATCAAAGATATTTCAATTTGGTACTCCATTGCCACATTGCACATGCTATTTATGAACTTGCTAAATAAAACAAAAGACTATTGGAGATTGTTTAAAAAGTATTATAAACAAATGTTAATAATACTTAGTATCCTCTAAATTAGTAAATGTAGAAAGGCAACCAAACCGAGATTTCTTGAGCTGAGATTGGAAAGCTTCTCCAATTCCTCAACCTCAAGATTTCAAAACGATGTTTAAGGGATTATCGGCCTCCCACATTGCAAGATTATATGTGTAAGGTAAGTTTTTCTTTATGTACATATATTAAGTAGAATTTGTATTTTATACTATATACGTGGTTTAACGACCTTGCCATTGTCGTAGTTATAGTCGTAGTAGTTGTCAACGTCCTCATTGCCATTTTTTACAAGCAGCAGCAAAAAAAAAAACAAAGCATTTTATTTTTGTGATAATTGTATGTAAATGAATTCCCAGAAGCACTAAGGAGTGACAGCAGGAAGAACAGCAACAACATCATTCATCCAAGGAAAAGAAATTTACGGAGAATAACAGAAATGCTCCTTTTCCCTCTTTTTATTTTCTGCAAATTCATCACAAAATTTTTGAGTTTTTCTTGGTTTTTGATTCGCACGAAGCATTTTCACGCTTATGCGGTCGTTTTCCTTTACAATTTCTTGGAAGCGACTCGGTCAGTTGTATGTATTGTTATCACTCTGTTTGCTGGTATTACAGAAAGGAAGAGGTTTAATTTCAAACGTTCAACATTAAAAAAGGGACAATTTTGCTCTAACGAATATACAAGGCAAAAAGGATATACTGCCTGCTAAGCTTGTTAACCTTTTAAGCGTTATTTACTCAAAAGCCCAAAAAGATTTTAGTTACAAATGACGTGAGAGACGACGACGAAGAAGAAGTAAAAGAAAAAATAACATTATGATGATTATGGCAGGTCATAATGATTAAACAGGAGAATATATGTATGTATTTTATTAAATTCCTAAAACTCTTGCACATGGCCATGATGAGGAAGTGAAGAAAATAGAAAAACTTGTAACTCTTCCCTAATTGCAAAGTTTTAGGAGAGAATTTAAAATCTCAATGTGGCACTGGCGATGAAATGAAATATTTTACGAGATTCTGGGGCTACTACTACTAATGTATTTTCACACAACTATGAATTAAATTGTATGCATTTGTAGAATAAAATAACGTAGCCACATGTAACATTTTCGGCTGGGCCTAAAATTAGCAGTAAATATTGAGAAGGATATCACAGCAATAAAAATAAAAGAAAACCACTGAAAGTTGTACAAATTTTGTACGGTGCGCTTCTTCAATGTAAACTATTTAAACCTCACAGTTCAGACACGACATCAACTTTAATGTGTGTCTTTTTATTGATTTACTCTGATTCTGGTAGGGCTTTTTCCTTTCCATATTTTTATGATATAGCTACGTTTTCGTGTTTTTAGTAACAACTGAAAATTAAACTATATATCCATACATAGATACTTAACTATGCATGGAAGTTAGAGGGAACTTCGAAAGCACGAAGGAGCTGAAATATTTGAGCACCTAGAAATATTATTAGATTGCTTGTGGCACGAACTTTTTAAAGTATGTTACTGATAGCCACTAGGTGGATATATGTACATGCGTAAATATAAGTGTGGACTGTTTCATTGTTATTGTAAACTAAATATTTCTTGTTTTCCTTTGTGGCTGTATTCACAAGGTTTTTAGCTTACGTTTAAAAATTCAACAATAAATATAAATAAATATGAGGTACTACCTTCGTAGATTTCATTCAATTTTCAAACATTTTAGTTAAACCACAATCAGTAAAATTGGCGTAAGCAGAATAGATATATTCAGGAGGTATACGGGAGTCACGTGGCAGCTTCATGGTGGCGTTACTTGAATTTTGTAAACATTCAAAATCTTCTGCATATCTTAGTAATATCAGAAAATTCTGATCTGCTTAGGATATGCTTAGGATTCATAAAGTTTTTTTGTAGATCGACTATACTTGGTAGCCGCGGTAGAAATGAAAATATTTCTGCATATGCCAGTTTTAAATGATTTCCCACCTAGTACAGTACAGTAGAACTTCGCTTATCCGGATTAATTAAAACCGTCTCAATGCGGATAACTCGGGAATCCGGATTACCAAAGGAATATTATAACAAATGATATACATACCTACATATTTCGAAGAAAAAGTAATGGAATATAAACTGAAAATTTATTTTAAAAATTCGGTTATTTACTTTTTTTTGGCGGATGCACCCTTGCATAGCCTCTATTGCATAGCAATTCTAATATTTTTCTTTCACTTGAAAAAGGATTATTTGGAATTGAAAAATTTTTCATTCAAGATTGTTTTTGTTTTGTTTGTATGTATGTAACACTTGATATTGTATTATTAGAAAATAATTAAGAAAATTTCTTCTTTTTATAACTTCTTATAAAACTCAAGACTAGAAAATTATTTGTTTATAACACGATGAATTTAATATTAATAGAAATAGTCTTAATTTATTTACTCATTGGTAACGTCATATTTTTATTTACCCCTCATCATCGTTTCAACCTCAGAATAATTTTGACATTTTTTATTACAATAAAATGTTCAAATTGAAAGTACGCACGGAATGTCAAAATTGAATATATCTTTGTTTAACATTCATGAGAGAGTACGGAAGGATATTTTTGTGATTGTGCTGTTGTTGTCTCAGGTGACTACATAACCACAAAGAATATCGATATATGAGAGTAGGAATATTGTAGTAGTTTATGTAATAATTATCTACCTATATTTTGTGCTGTAATTAATTAAAGCTTAAAAACTAAAAAACAAAAATGAAGAAGATAATAAATTAATAGAAAAATATGAATTTAGTTGCACCGATGAATACCAAAATGTTGAGCTTTCTTGTTTTGTTGGTAATATTGCAATTGCCGCCACTACAACAATTGCCAATTGAAATAAGAGCATTAAAAAATTGAAATGAATTTTATTCAAGCAAAGCAACTGCAATCAAGCAGCTACAATTGCAACTGCACAATACATAACCTTCATGCACACATTCGCATTCTTGCTCTTGCTTAAAGTTATTTGCACTTGAAGTTTTACTAAACATTTTATTGTGCACACCACCAATACACATTCACATACTTATACACACACACATACACATACAAAACTACAAGAATAGAAGCAAATAATGTACGATATTTTCTATATATAAAAATGAATATTTTAACGTCACAAAAGAATAAAAAGGAAAAGCGTGACGTCAATGACGATAGCAGGTGGAGGATGAAACTTGAAAGAGTAGGTGAAAATGTTGGCGGCAGAAAATTTCTTGCTGATGTGTTAAAAAATAAGAGAGTCAGTAACAGCTGCTGCTGTTTCCTGCTATTGTGCGCTAACGACGTCGATGATGTTGTGCTGGTGAGCCTACTGTTGCTACAACATTACGATATATTGCACATAGTATATAAATCGCCTCAAACAGACACAGCACAACAAACATAAAAAAAATATATACATAAGTGAGTGTAAACGCTCGTCGATTCATGTTCTCAAACTATATTGCAATTGACTAAAATTAGGCAGTACAAAACGCTATAAAATTATCATAAAATCATACATAAACGTTTTGTCGGCTCAGAGATAAAACTCACTAAGTACAGATTTGTTAAGAACTCGTGATCTGTACCAGCGTAGGCCAAAGCCTTGCCCGCAGGCAAGTGAGTATAAGAAATTTCACACGTACAGAGCTCATTTCCATAGAAAGAGTGCTCAATCGCACATTGTGTATGTATAGGTGGCCACCGCTGATCTATACCAAGCTTCATAGTTTAGGACAATAATATAATGTAATATATTCAAACTAATACGCAGTTTTAACACGATTTCACACATAACTAAATAGAACGTGATGTTGCTTTCATTGCAGTAATGGCAGTAGCAGCATTCAATATTGCCAGCACGGATATGTCCTTTTCATCCTTTTGTATCGCATTCAACTGCGTATTTGGCTCAGCGTTCCTAAGGGAACTCATTGATGTTGTGTTGTTGCTGCTCTACAAAACATAGAAGATGATTTTAAAGCCACTCAACCAGCCAGCGAGTCAGTCATTCAAGGAACCAACATTCCAGTATGTCGTCAATGTCGCATGGGATGCAACAACAACTGTTCTGTGTGCCCGTAACTATTGCTTCAAAGAATTTGGCTTCTATAGTTACTTAATATTTTCTGTTGTTGCTACTGTTTCTCTTGCATTTTACGAGAGTAAATAAGGTTTTCTTTTTCATCATTATTAAAATTTCTTCTTTGCAGGGTCGTAAGTAGGTATTTTTTTTAGGGTGCAACAGTTTTTTTTTTGTATTAGGTACTTATTTATATATATATGTATATGATGGTCGTGTTTTTGAGTTATTTAAATCTGAAATAATTTTGTCAGAGAGATAATGTAAAAGCGATAAAAATATGATCTAAAAAAACGCTTCTGGGGTAGTTTCACTTATTTATTCAAGGAATAGCAACCAATGAAATAATAATGTAACATAAATTAATTAAATTGCGATTTTTCTATATAATTTGTGACTCCATGTGACAAAAACTCAAAATACTTCAAGCGATTTAAAATTTCAATTGATTTTATGTGACTTCAATTGTTTCAAAATCTAGCACTATAAGATACAAATCTTATTATAACAGCACTAGAACTCTTGGTATAATTTGTTCTTAGCTTAATCTAAAACTTAGAATTTAAAAATTGTCTATTTCAAAATTTTCATTCTGATTAGAGTGATCAATATTTAGATAAAAAATTGTGAAAAATTAAGAAATAATAAAAAATAAAAAAAGAGGTCATAAGATTTGCATTCCTAGGATTCCAACAAAAGATTTCATTCCCCTGACTCCAAAAGAGACTTCTTTTTATCCTCTCCCCCCCCCAGCCACACCAACGTCACTGCTTAATATTTTATTATACCATATATAATATAAATATGTAGGTATGCGCCTGAAGCTTTCGAGGATACTCAAAATATGCAAATGATGTTTTTCGTCCAAAATATACGAGTATTTGGAAAAAACGATAAGTATGTGGGTGAAAGTAGAGTGAAAACATGATTATGATGATTACTCCTATTCGTTTTTACATTTAATGTTGCCCGCTTTATTAGCCACTTTTAATCAAGGCTTCCGCCACTGTATAACGTAAAAGCACAAACCGAAAAGAACTTAAATCATTTTAGGGCATCTAAAATGAGCCAAAGTGAAAACAAGGTACGATTGTACTACTTAAATGAGTGGCAAGGAGCCCTGAATGTCTTTTTAATATCCTCTGGATTACAAATTGATTGAGGGTAAGTTTGCTGGCCATTACTGGAATACCCCATAGAATTTACGCCAAATTTTCTGTTTTGATCGGTTTTTTTATATGTACTCGACAACCTTTTGCACGCGTGCCTATGAAATGGCTAACACTGAAGAAGAGGATACAAAAATACCTTGCAGATAGCTAGTTGTAAATACTTTTACTATGGATAATTCTCGTACCTACTGCAAAGAAAGTTTTCATAAAATCCACTTTGGAATACTTATTTCCATTTGTGCCCCTCGGTATAGAATAAACAAAATAAAAACAAAAGCTTTTTCCAAGCAGCGAGATCTGTGTGGGTTAACAACATCAAATTGACCTCTATTAACTTTGGTTTAAATGAAACCTCAAAGTGAAATTTAATGCCTTCAGGGTAGCATCCATTGAATATTTAAACTACAAGCATTTAAGGAAAAATCGAAAGCATTTTTGGTCACACAACAATCTCCTTTTCGTACGTAATTAGTAAAAATATATAGCAGTAGTAAATAGTACAAGTGGAAGAGCAATAGGAGCCTTGAGAGGCAGAAGAAAAGTTGTGCTAAAGTTGAAGTTTGCAAGAGAATTAAAAATTTATATTTAAATTTTCATTGAAAAGATGAAAATAATCTTAATTTTTCCCTTACACACACAAATACCAAAAACATTGCGGATTTCCTTTTGCCCGCCCGATATACTTACAAAATGAGCAGGGAGTACGAGTATCTATCTATTTAATAATTTTATTTAAAACTACCTTAAAGAAAGGATGTCATTATGCTTTACACACACACATTTTCAAGCACGCACACATACTCATAAAACACGCACAAATACGAGTACACACAAAAAACTTAGTATTCACATTAAACACCGTTGGGCGTAATTGTCCTTGAACTTGAATGCTAGCCCTTGTATCTATGTTTGTGTGTGATATTATATATTTTGCACACAAAATAAAAAAAGATATACACACATACTTAGAAAAGATACAAAAAGATAATATAAGGAGAATATGAATGTGTATATGTCCAAAAATAAAATGGCATCCAAAAGAAAAATAGAATTGAGCCCCAACAATGAACGAAGATAAAGCATAAAAACAAATGTGAAACTCAAGAAAATTATAAAAATAAATGGATTCTATGCGAATTATTTCAATTGAACAACAGAATGACGGAGTCAGTGAAATAAGAAAGAAAGTTAGGTGCATGAATTAGTTTTTTTTAGATACTCGGATACTCTGGCGGATCATTTTTGGAATTAACACCTTCCTTATGAGGCACAAAAATTTAAAGGGACGAAACACTTTACCAAGCATTTATTCCACTCTATTCGCATCTAAGTTGCTCCCAACTCCTCAAATTTAATGCATTTCTTATGACCGAATTTCATGCAATTCAAGAGAGATCCTTTTATTCTTCTCCGTTATATATTAGTATATGAATTTCAAGGCTCATATACTCCAAGCTGAAACACCATGAAATAAAACTAAAGGCACTTTCCTGCCGCACTTCCTTGTAGTTTCATTGTTATACTTTTAAAAAATATTTTTATTTGGCTACCAGCAATTTTTGTTTCATCCAAATAGAATCAATATGAACCGTAGGAAGCCCCATGGCTGAGATTTATCTTGTGGATACGCATTTGATTTATTTCTATGGAACTTTTTTGTGTATACTTGTACTATTTTAAAACTTGTTAAATTATAAATTTAAGTGGTTATGGTAAACAAACAAGCATAAATATGAAAGAGGAAATAAAATGATACATTGTGGCAATTTCAATCTGCAAAATACTCGGCATGCAATAAAAGTGCATACATTAGTACCTGAAAATATAAAATACTGCATTAAAAAAAACGCTGTGGCGTTAGCGGTATGAGCTGGACTGCTGCCAGTTCATAATGCTTGAATGACCTAAGCCAATTATATTGTAAATTTCTTACTACTAACCTGCCAACCCATTGTTTAGAAGTAAGTATTACTTACTTAATTAAAAAGAAATTGTGTGGATGCTGTAACTCATGCTTTCATTAAAACGTCCACCCATATGCTAATTGCCAGCTGTTTTTAATGAGGTTTGGTTACGTCATAATCGCTTATACATACTTATGGATGTATTTGACATAATTAGATAACAAATTAGCAGTTGGCAAATCGAACTTACGCACGCGCAGAAAAGTTATTTATATATTGATTCTACTGCTTTGATAAGAAATTATTTCCGATCACTCATTACATGTGTGCTCGTAAGTCTGTATAAAAATTGAGATAATTGCCAACAAGTGTTTTTGGACTTTATAATATAAGTATTTTTGTTTTTGTTTGAACAAAGCTTTGCAATTACTTATGTGTAATTAATTGTTTGCAATTTTATTTATTCTATTAATTAACTATTATAAAAACTTTCATTTACTTAAATGCTGATCATCTAGATGAAAAGATGGGGTAGATGAAAAGGTAAGGTACACCGAAAACTAGTTACTAAGTACGAAAGAATTTTTAAAAAATACTCTCTCGCATTCAATAATCATTTTTTTTTTTTTGAGAAAAGCTTAAACAGACGTTCCGTAACCATGTCTGCGTTGTGTATTGGTAAAATAGAGGAACCGTAGCGTGAATGAATATGATTTGAATTTAAATTACAACTATTATGAATGATTCATGTACATACGTAATACCGTCCAAAGACATTCCCATTTCATTTGTTTCAGAATACTTATTTGCAAATGCATACAGAGAAAACTCCGCTAACATAGGAAAATAGGGTATTATTTATGTTATTTTTCATTAGCAATCCATATAGGGGCTGGCCATATAATATGTAGAGACGATAAGATAATTGGAAGGTATGAAGAGGGAGCGTGGGCTGAAAAAAGTCTTTACATTCACTGAAATTTTGTATCTTAAAAAATGTTATATGAAGTGTGCCTTAGTTCTAGGTTAAAATTGTGTAATCCTGACAGCCCTGTAGTCCAATTCTGTAACTTGTTTGCGACAATTTTCGGATCGCTAAGTTAAGTTAACGACAATTTGAACGATACTGCTATGGCTAACTTTGCGACATAAAATATTATGTTGTTAAACTTCGTGAGAATAACTTTGCGCACATATTTATTATATCAGGAGTTAGTTGGTGGAATACTTAAGGTAAATTGCCTAATTAAAAAAAAAAATTGCTTAATAAAAAGCACATTAGCGTCACGTAGATGACCCTTTCCATTTGTAAAGTGAGGAGCTTAAGAAGCTGTATTGTATGATTCCCAACCATGTAAACATTCTGATGAACCGCATCCGTGACGAACTGCAAGGGAACCGAGTTATAAATATATATTGAAAACTAAACGAAACACAGAGATTTCCCCTTTGTCGCACTTCGTAAGAAATCTGTACATGAAGCGCCTTTAAGAGTTTCACTAGAAAAAATCTTTGATAGTCAACTCTTTCCACTTTTACTGACTTTCCATTCTTCCATGTTGAGGAGTGAATCTCCCTTTCGCCGCACCTGTGTTGGCAGAAAAAAAGTCCAACATGTTTGGCAATTGTCCTGGCGTTGTCATTGCTAAAATTGCAATTGTTTTGGTTTTTCTTTGCGGTAATAGTAGCTAAGAATTTTTTCCTGTAACTGTCGCTTAGACAAAGCTACAGAATAGGCGTAACGTTTCTACAGGCGATGAAAATAAAAAAGGCAACTAAAAAACTAAAATATTCAACTAAAATATCATCACTATCCTTTTAACTTTTAATCCTTTGGCAATTCATTGCTATTGCCAACATTGAAAAAGAATAATCAATTATATTGACATAAACTTGCAAATTGCATTATTTAATTAAAAATTCCGAAAAAATAGAAAAGTAAAAGTAAACGAAAATTTACCAACAACTAACAGCAGCAACAATATTTATTTAGCAATGTCCTTGCCAACATACCCCAAATATATAAATATATATGTATGTATGTGTATGTAAACAATTGCAATCGGAATATACCCAACGGGAAAGGAAGCGCTCCAAAAGCGCTTTTTTACCTACAATGGAGCTCTTCTCTGCCAGCAGTAAGCGCTCCCTCTTTATAGTACAGTTCCTATACTTTTTACATTGCATGTCATAGGAAGCTAACATCAAACTTCCTGCAAGCGCTAAAAGAGCGCTCCTAGGAAACGCAAAAGAAGCACTTTTGGAAAACCTTTTGGGAAGCCTTTTAGGGAGAACAATTTTGTTAGAGGGAGTAGTAGCCACTCTACCTACATATACTACATACATTTATTATTTTTATTTATTATATTTACATACATATGTGCAAATCCAAAATTATGCCTCACCAAACAGTGGTGTTTGGTGAAACACGAAAATATATCAATACCAAATCAACATATATTTACTTTCATATTAACCATAAGAGAATTACAAAGTACAAAAAACATTCAATATTTTTTTCTATTCGTTTGAGTGCTTCTCCTAACCTTCCTTGGAAGCGCTTTTTTACATACTTGAAAGCGCTTTTGGGAAGCTCAATGTCAGCGCTTGCTACTTGCTTCCGCGGGAGCACAAAGGGAGCACTCTCAAAGAGCTTTTTAGGGTAGCGCTCCAAATTTTCCCGTTGGGTACCTACATATACCCACCAGCACATCGTTTACCAATACAACGACAACAACAAATTTGTACAGTATTATTTTTTTATTACTTCTATTAATGTCACATATTTCTGTCGAATAGAAGAAACGCCATCAAGGATTCTTATACTTGTTCAGCTGTGCAACAACTTTAAGGACATCCGTAGCGGTCAAGCAAATACTAAGTATCAAATCCTATTAGCCGTCATTAACATTGCAGTAACAGCAACACCATCGTCACCACTACATTGATATAGATACAACTATCACCATACAAGATGTCCCTAAAGATATGTACATACCTCAATATATCATTGTTATTGTTTTAAGTCTTTCTGCTATTGTTGATTTTCGCCCTAAGTTCAATTGTTTTTGTGTATACTATAGTTACTTCATTCCTTCTTCGTTCACTTTTTTTGATCGTTCGCTATGCTATCATCTTTTACCCCTTTCCCTTGCTGCTGTTGTTAATGAACAATGTTAATAAAGTTTTCTTTATTTATGAATTTATTTTACTTTGTTCATAGTATTTTCGTTGATTTTAGTCTTGCCAACAATTGAATTTCATTTTTATGTACGTTTGTATTCAACTACTGCTGAACGCTTTGTGTCAGCTGCCATGTTGCAAGCCCCATTGCGTCCTTTCTTTAAAAATGCTTCATCTTTCTTGCTTGCATGCTCGCTGGCTTTACTCCTTTACTTTTTTCTAAATAGTTTTTGTATTTGTTTGTTTTACGTTTTGTTTTAGTTCACTTCATCCTTTTCCACTTAATGTAATTTCTCTTAATGGATTTTCGAGGGCAGTCATCGCCATCGTCGTAGTCAAAGTTATAGTCATCGTCTTCATTGTCGACGTTGTCGTTGTCGATGTCGTTGTTATTTTTTTATCGGTTTGTTCTATTTCCAGGTTCAACATACCATTACCATTTTATCACTATCATGCACTTTCATTTCCATCGCCACCTACACGTTTTACTTTGTGTGTGTGTGTGTGTGTGTATGTATACGGCTTCACTGCAAATGTTTAATATTGCTGTTCTATAATGATTTGCGTTCTATTTTTCGTATTTTCTGTCTGTGTGTGTGTATAAGCGTGAAATAGCTCTCATTGCTATGGAAATTCTATAATGCCATAAGACCAGTGCGCATAAATATATGCATTTGGGGGTAAACATAGATGTAGACAGACAACCAATCGAATGGACGGACTGGTACATACTCCTTTAGACTCTGGAGGAAAGTGTTTGTAATTAAAATGCAATTAAAAGGCTTATACTTGTATGCATGTATGAGTGTGTTTGTGTGTGTGAATGAGTGTCAGTACGTGTATAGCATGCTGGCAGCTGCATTAACCGCAATTGAAATAAGAAAGAATGAATGAAGCATGTAACTGGCAAGTGAAAATGGCAAATGTTGCTAATACTGCTGCTGTTTCTACTGTCAATTAAAAAAACTCAGGTTTTTAATTGAATTGATTTATTTATGAGCTCAGGTATAAGAAACAACAAGAAAAAACTTTTACTATGGTTTTAATAATAAATTGTATTTTGAAATATGCCTGTGCTGCAATGTTTAATTTTTGTTTTTTTAAATATAGCGTTTTTACAAAAACTCAATAATATTTGACACGCTAGTGTGTATGAGTATCTATATATGTATATATAAATTGCAACGTGATTGGTGCAAAAAAGCATAATGACGTAATGCGTTTAAATTGCTGTGAAAACATTTGTACTCCAACTTTTGCTTGTTTTTAGTTTGCCGATTTATTATTTTGTTGAAGCTTAATTAAACGTGAGCGTTTTGCACAATTAATTATGAAATATAATTTTGCGAAGACACAGATACTAAACTGTGGCTCTACGTTTTATTCACATCAAAGGGGGACTCGGTTTTATTGGTTAAGACTATCTCTTTTCTTGAACTTTTTTAATGGTGAAAGCATTTATTGAATTGATCAGAACCTTAAACCATGTTATTGTATATTAAGGGGGAAGACCACTGTGATGGGTCAAAAAAATTGTTTTTATCTTAAATTAATGTATATATATTCAAAAATATGTATACAAAATTTCAAGTCAAAATTCCAAAAATGGTTTGAGTTACAGCCATTTTAGTGATAGTAAGTAGACTGAAAACTTAATGGACTGAAAACTTTAAACGCGTTTTTCTCGAAACGACTTTTTTCGAACTGGTCTCGTCGATTACTCGATCAAATATTAACCGATTTTTACTAAAATGTCTTATTGAAACATATGGAAATTGTGTTTTGAAAATTTTCAAATGCTATTTGATCGTTTTTGGATATGTTTAGAAATTACTAGTTTTTCTCCTGTTTTTTTTTTTTTTGTTTTTGGATCTTTTGAGTTTTTTCCCCCAAATCAACTCGATTTGTGATTGGAATGTTGTTTTTTCAGATACATATGCATGTATGTGTATTTGTTGTGCGCATATGTATATATTTGCGTTGACATGTTAGCCATGTCTTGTTTTTTCTGATTTTTTGTTTTATCTGCCCACTTTGTCTGACTGTATGTCTGCCTTCACCAGCACAGCAGAAAACTGGACGGGTGAGAGTACGACTGGTAGTTATTTTTATTTGAAACTAAAAAAATATAAATACATATACATATGGTATGCTGATATGCATGCACATTAATTAGTTAGATCATAAATGAAACTGCAAAATATTGGAAAAGGTTTTCATATATTTTTTCTAACTAAAAGTTTTAATTAATGTTTGATACATTACGTGCAAATGAACATATGTATGAGTGTACTTGAGTATCCCACGGGATATTCTATCCACAAAATCTAGAAGAAACATGAATTCATGGAAAAATAATCGAACTTAATACCTACTCTTATAACAATCATAAAGGGAGAACTGATCCAAAGCTCTCCTAGGATCAGCTGTTATTAACGCCACATAAGTTAAATTTAGTAGTAGAAGCCACAATCATTTTGTTCTTATTTTTCCGAAAATTCTCAAAATGCATGGAAATTTTTTCATTCGCTACTTATGCAATCTTACGTACTAACGCGAAATAGCGGCGGCATTTGTCCAGCAGCTCACACAGCAGCAATGATGACAATCAATAAAGGAACAATTTTAGTATATGAAAATTAAAATCACTGCTTCTACATAAATGCCAATTGAACTGACGCGTTAATGTGTCCGGCGGCGATGAAGATGACAACAACGCGTCGTTAACGAGCACAGTGGCTTAAATTTAAATTATGTTGGACAAAATTAAATAATATTTTTAAAGAAAATAGAACTTCGAATAATTGCAAAACGTGCATTGCTTTTCTTGGAAAAAAATTTCTTTGGTTTCTGGTTTCTTTGCAATTATATAAAAGAAAAACTCCCTAAATCTATTACACAGCCATTAAAGATGGTCTGTGATGACTAAGAAATGGTAAGCATATTTTATACATTTTAGTGCAATTTTAAGAGATCGTGAGTTTTTTGTGAATATATATTTATTGTAGTCTATGAAAAATAAATATTTTATTGTTATTTTATTGTGTTGTCTTCGGAGACAAGTTAATGTGCCAAATTCCAAAGCGGTATATGTAGACTTGGTAAAAATTGAATTGCAAAATTCCGTTATAGAAGAGTTAAGCAAATACGTGTAAAAGTGTATAATAATAGACTGAAGCCAATAATCCCAAACACCTGTCGGGTTTGTTCAAAAATGCTCCTACATCGATGAACAGATGTCCATGATTACCGGAAACATGAATGAATGAAGTTTTTGAAAGAATACCGTTCTCGAAACGGCACCAATTTTCTGGAAACACCTTCGATTTTTCTTGCTTCCTAACGAAAACTTAAAAAAATAGTTAAACTAGGCCTGAGTCATCCAGAAACCAAATATGATTTGTATGTGGGCAGATGAAAAATCAATAATAAAAAGTGTGGTTCCAAGCCTTGTTGGAAGTGAAACTCATGTTAAAGTTTTAGTGAAAATCTTGCCAAAAATAACATATTTACAAAAAATTCGATCTCATGAAAAGAAAACTCATGATACATTGAAAATGAACTTATTTTCAAAAGCCACACTGTTGCGAGCTATTCCCAATACAGTTCCAATTACTACAAATATCAAGTTTAAACATGCAGAATACAAGAGCAAATACATCACATCGTGAACAGCCCTAATAAATACGTTTCTGAATCTGTTGTGATTGTGTAATTCCAAAAAATAAAATATCAAAAACAAGTTTTACAAAATGAGGAAACCACTAAATACCGCACAGAATATTTCTATCGAATAAAGGTTTCCTCGAACTGGCTACCCACAAATATATGTGCATGTATGGAAGTTTTTGAATATAAAGAAAAATTCAAAAGTCCAATATGGCAGACTCAATAAATATGGTATTTGAAATATGCATAACCTCCTTTTTCAAAATTTAAATTGACTTTTTGGTGCTTCCGGGGGCTTTGAAAACGATTACGCTTACGATTACTCCATATCATAATCAATAAAACTTACGATTACCGCAGTCGTATTGAAAAACAGTTTTTACGATAATGGTTATTGAAATCGTGATTACACAAACTTTGATTCATAACGAGTAATCATAATCAATAATATTTTGACTACGATAAATAGAAATTGCATTTCAACAATTTTCGCAGTAGTGACAAAATATTAAAATTAAATGATTTAGTAGTGAGAGAAAAGGGGGGTTTACCAGATCGAGCATATCTCACAACCCTGCCTTTCAAAAACATAACGAAAATCAATTGTAATTCCTTACAATATCATGAAAAAATTCTTAAATATTAGAAGCAATGAAAATTCAAATATGAAGTTTAAGCAATCTACAATAGCAGCAGCACCCAATGGCGTCGGGTGTCATTGATAAGATAACTTAACCCGCTTGGCCTCGCAACATTTCACTTTATCTTCCACAACAAAGTAAAGAAATTAATTTTTAGAGTAAATTTTTGTATTTAGTTATTTTTTGTTTGCTTGCCAGAATAAATTTACTCAGTTTCTCCCTCGCATATTCGTAATTTTCAGTTTAATCTAATCATAAACAAATACGAGACACAATTGAAAAATATGTATCTATATAAGCACCAGTGCCATTAGAATAGGAGAAGGAAAGTAGAAATTCATATATCGTCATTGTTCAAGCAGAAATTACTAAGTCCAAATTAATTTTCTTTAAATGGGATCCGCATTAGCAGCTTCTATAATTCGAATGTCATAATAAATTAGAGTTTTGATGATTCAGTTGAAACGTATACTAATGTGTAACATATGTCAATTTGTTGGCTTTTAAAGTTTTGTCCAACCAACTTCTTCTCAGAAAAGAGATTGAATTAATTTTACAGTATTATTATAATAATTCCTTATAATAATCGGTGCATATTAGATGCTTGAAGTAGTCCAAAAACACTTTTTTGGAGTTAGAGGCTGGAAACAAAGCCTGTTGTGGGAAGAAGGGCTGAAAATCTTAAACTCGAAATAGTTGAAAAAGAAACATCAGTTATTCTACTATACTATAATAGACTTTTATAGTAAATGTAAATGTTCGAAACTCGGAATGAATACACAGTCCAACAGCATTTTTGCAACAGAATGGCCACCTTATAATCCTGAAAGGAAATGTTGTATAGACCATTTTTGTAAAACAAACTTATAGTCCAGCACGTTTCAGTTTTTTTACATTGGGTCAAAGTTTTCTTATTTTGGTCGAAGGGAGCTAAATACTAAGTGCAAAAAGTGTTATAAATTAATGTCAGAGGAAAATCTTATTAGCAAAGTTGTATGCTAGAATTTTACAAGGGTCATTTCTGCAGAACATTATAACCCTTTAGTTCCTCTTTTTATGGGACAATTTGATCCCGTTTTTGATGAAAACCTGAAAAGTCCTTTCAAAAGAGACATTTAAGGATTAAAATATCCACAAAAATATTTGCCAGAAAATTTCACTAGGGGTCACTGAAGACATAAAATTCATATATATAACGGTTAACGGCTGATAAAAGGAAATAGTTTTTTACTTCTATCAAAATTGTAATTGTAACAACTTTGCCAATAAGATTTTCCTCAGTTATTAATTTATAACACTTTTTGCACTTAGTATTCAGCTCCCTTCGACCAAAATAAGAAAACTTTGACCAAATGTAAAAAAAAACTGAGGCATGTTGGACTATAACTTTGTTCTACAAAAATGGTCTATACAGCATTCCCTTTAGGATTATAGGGTGGCTATTCTGTTGCAGCCAAAAAGTCTTAATTTGTTGGACTGTGATATTGCTAACATTAGCAGTAGGTAAGTGTATAAAATTGTGATTTAACTTTTTATTAAAAATATAAAAGACTGTGTAATAAATTTGCTTCATTTTGTCAAACTTCAAGGTAATTGAGTACCATGTATCAGTTTTAGTAGAAAGTCGAAACTTGGAGTAAAAATTACAAATGAGAAGTGGAAAAAATTGGAGAATGCCTTGTCTTCTACGACACTTTTGTTCCCCCATACAAAGTATGACCACCTTAATGTACATATTTCCCATGCACTCGTATAATAGTTTCTCAATAGGCTTCAAAGCTCTAAAAAGCGCTCTACCCATTTCATTCATTCATTTATTCAATTTATCAGTTTTTCAATTAAACACATTTCGTCTGTGCAATGGAATTTGTATATCTATTTATGTTATGTACGAGTACTGCATCATCATTACCCTCCTGTTACACACGCTCCCACATCCTCAATATGCGCATACATATGAATATACAATGGTGGTCCAGTATAACGAATGCCGATATAACGAATTATCGCTAAACGAAACCTTTTTTTTCAAGTGCATGATGACTGTAAATAACGAAAATTAAAAATTAAAAAAATTTAAAAAAATTGGTTTCTTTCTTTTCACACGTAGGACTGGACTTTGCATGTTTTCATCCTTATTATCTTTACTGTTGATCATCGGGACGAAATCTTCCCGCAAGACTGTTGCAGAATTGCATTTTTTATTTAGCTTATATTCAATTTTCATGTTTCAGGTTAAATTTGTTTACAAAATGGAACATATTATTTTTTCTTGTAATTATGCAGAAAAAAAGATTATTCGATATAACGTGCGACCCTGGGAATTATACACATCATTCGTTATACTGGACCACCACTGTACTATATATACGTATGTATACTCGTACAAATAGATACATACATACATATTTCAATTTCCGTTTACAGTTGAAAGCGCCAATTTTCATTTTATCGATTTGTTTTTTATGGTTTGTTGTCAGCAGTGCTTATGTACCAAAGCTACAAATTGAAAAGAAACGCAGAAAGACAAAAATATGGAAATGGGAATACCTCAAAGTGGCAGACGATGGGAAAAACGATCGAAATTTTATTTATTAGGTTGTACAATGAATTGAAAATGAATACAAAATATACAGACTTGAAATTTTATTTAACTGTAATCAATCCGTATTATAAACAGTTACTATTAACTGTAAATAAGCTGACAGTACCGAAATACTTAAAACTGGTACCGTGTACCGTGAAATGTAGCGAAATTTATGTACTGAAACTTTGGACAATCTATTATAATCAGAGATCAGAATCAGATCGGAATCAAAATAACAATTATATTTCTTTTAAGGCAAAAAAGTTATTAGAAAAATGATTTTAAAAAATCTGTTTTAATCATTGAGATAAATGCTTTTATTTTTTTTTTGGTTGTGCATAACAATTACCACACCCAAAATATTTCTTGGTTACCCATAACCAATATCGCAATCAAAAGTTTTTTTGGTTACTTTTTTTTTTTTTTTGATTATTGTTGTCTCAATTTATTAAATTTTTTATTGAGTTTCAGTTAGAATATCATTCCTTTTATATTTGTAATAGCTTCACCCTACCACGCGTTGTGGCTCAGTCTGGTTAAATAGAAAAGAAACAAAAGAGAAAACGCACTCATTGCTGTAAGATGTATTGCTTTTTCGATAAACAGATGACGCTGTTTTTACCTATTTATATTTGTATTTATATAGATATTGATATATTAAGTATATGAACACGCTCGCATTTGATTACAATGTTGTTGTAAAAATTTCAAAGTGATCGGTGAAGAAGTTTCGGAGATTTGCGATTTTAAACAAGATCTAATTGCCATTGCTACGCGTTTAACTTTCTATAAGCTATGGTTTAGAATTGGGGCAGTTTTACCGTTAAAAAATGAGAACAATTCACTATAAGAATAACGATAAACAATTAAACTTTAGCTTTAAATAGATGGGGTAATCTTGTGCCCACCACTGTATTTACTTGTACATATTTTTTTTATTTTATTTGCATCTTATACACAAATATTGTCAAAATCCGGAAGCGGCTGTAATAATTCTTCTATTTTATCATCCCTGCCAGTATTTTTCAATTCCCTGCCCCCTTATTATATGTATATACATATGTTCGCACTCAATCTCATTCTGATTTTAGTATATTATGCACTATTGTACTTTCACTGTTTTGTTTTTTGTTATCTAAGCGTTTTTCTTCTTCATTTTTCAATTCGTTAAACATAAAAGCGAAAAACAAAAACAAAATTTGCAAATGTTTAGAAAATGTTCATTCCAGATACGAAATGCGAATAGGTACAAATGTACATATGTATGTGTGACTGTTTGTATTACTTTGAGATTATAGTATACGTGGGTAAACACGTAACACGTATATGCTTATATATATATGCGTGTATGCACCAGCGGACTCCGACATTTCCGAAGGGGGGCGGTTTTAATATTTTTTATCCCTTGAAATTTTTTTGATTCATCAAAATGTATGAGATTTTTAACGGTAAGAGGGTTTTGCCCTAAAACCCCCCCTAGCATCCGTTAGTGTGTGTGTGTATGTGAAGAATATGTAAGCATATACGTGTATATATATTATATAAATATAGATGTAGACACAGATTATTGGAGACGAGCAGTAGAAGAAGGTACTTAGACTGCGCTCATTTGTTTTACTTTTCGTTCTTGGAGTTTTTAAATTTTCACTGTTTTTGTACTTACTTTTTGAATTTGTGTTAGATAAATAATGAATTTTTTGATTTTAGCTCAATTTATAAAGTATAAAAACAAAGATAAGAAAGTGACAATTAAGAACGCAGCAGCAGTATTCAACGTTTTGCGATAAGCGAGTTGGGATTGTGGTTTTTCTAATAATAATGAAGTGAAATTCGTTGAGGGCATACACCGCGAAGTGAGGGTGCGAGGTTTAATTAAAGGCAAAGGTAATGATTGCAGCTAAGAAGAAGTTTGGAGAGCTAGTATATGAAAGCTTCGCTACGAAAGTTAAATTTCACTCAGGCAAATCATACAAATATTTTACATCATTTCGCTTTTTGCAAGCTTCATTTTTTGTTATATAAATACAATATTGTAGTTGCCAGGTAAAAATTAACACCTCATACATTTGAAATTGATTTCAAAAGTTGATGTATTTTGAACATTGGTTTTTTGATAAGTTTGGAGCTTTATTCATCAGTTTTACATATTTTTTTAATTTTAAAGCAAATGCCCCAATTTTCAACGGGGCGTATGAGGAACATTAAATTATGTATTTGTTCAATTATGGACAAATGAGCAATTAAATAATAAAAATTAGAGAATTTTATGTTTAATGTATCCACTTAATGCTTAGTTAGGTAACAGACGTGGCTTATGTTATTGCCAACTTCTACTCAAATTTGTTTTTCGAGTTCTTGTTCATCACATATTTTTTTTTTGAGCTGGCCAATAGTTCTCATTCGGGTTCAGATATTGCTTCATAATAAATGGAAAATTATAGAAATTACATAATTTCGTTATTTGTTAGATAGAATAAAGATTATCGGTTTCAAAGCTTTTAGCTCTACAGCTTAAGGCAGAGTCTTGCCAGAGAAGAAGAATCTACATTCGCACATGATATTCCATTCTGATGTTTTTGCTTGAGTGTGTTTCATTATAAAATGTAAATACGAAGACGTTTTTATTTAAATATTGAAATATGTGCATATTTATTTTATAAATTAATTTGCCAATTTATCAAAATTTGATTGGCAATTATGAATAATTAAATTGCATTTATTGCTTCTAGTTGTGTGAATTTTTTCAATATTATCTACATTTTGGAATTGAAACTTTTCAGTTTACCCTCGTTGATTTTATTCATTCGCTTTTTATACTATTTTCGCTTTCATCAGCTGAGTTAATATTGTTGTAGTTATTCGTTGTGATGATGAAAATAATAATGAAATTCTATTATATTTTGATAAATTGAAATCACGTGAATAAAAGCAAAAACAAAAAACTGAAAGTAGAATATGCATGTGTAAAATTGTCCCTACAACAGCAAATTCACTCAATGCAGTTAAACGCGTCCATCCCCTCTCGAACCCTAGTCTCTTCTAGATAAGTTACGACTCCTTCTACCCACCAACTGTTCTACTGTTGCCAGCGCTATAACTAAAATGATTGTTGATGTTGATTTTCCAAATGAGCGCTCTCGCGAGCTTAAATGCCTTTGGGTGCCAGCTATTACAATTGCAATCGCACTTTGGAGCGCTGTGTTGTCGCTTTAGCTGTTGCTCTCTTATCAACAACAACAACTACAACAGTAGAAATGGCACCAAGGGGAGATGACGGCAATTCTGCTGTTGTCAACAACAAAAAATGATGTAATAATAATTTCGGCCTGTTGGCCTTACATCCCCCCCCCCCCCCCAGGTTGTTGTCATCGTCATGAAATTCAATTTTTGTTAGTTGCTGTTTGTTATTAGTTTTGAGGAAAATTGCAATTTGCCGCTTAATATGAAAATTATGATGAACGCAGACATAGATTCAATTCAATTTTAACGTTAAGGATTTTCATGTAGATATGAATAAATATTGAAATACTCAATTTGATTTCATCGAGCTTTTAGCATTTCAAAATTTTCTGATACATTGGGAAACTTTTTGAGCCTAATACTTTAAATATCAAACTCTGTATCATAGGTCGGCAAACCTAACTCATTTGAGCAATGCTCTCATCACACGCATTCTTACACTCTTCCAATCAGTCGTTGTTCAGACAGCAACGAATCAACATGAGCAGCGGTTGTGTTGATTTTTTCTTATCTGCACAGCGAGAAATTATATGTATAACTAAAAATAACCCCCAAAAAATACTTTATGATTTTAAATAAATATCTCTCTATATATACATATATATGAAAATATGTGTGAATGTCTCGAAATAACACAGAAACCACAGCACAGATTGACACAAAAATTTGTACAATGATGCAATATGTCTCTGGCCCTAAGATAGACATAATCTGAGTTCAAAATTACAAATGGGTGTGGCTCTCTGTTTTAATGAAATTATAAATAATACCCTGCTACGAATATGAATAAGAAATAACAGTAGAAGGAAAAATGTACTTTATTGGGCAGAATGCGCCATCTGTATGCCAAATGAGAAATCTGATATACAGATAAAAAAATCCATCACTGAGGAAAAAGGAATGTGTATAGGGTTTTGGCATGTCATGGCATCTCAAACACAAAGCAAATGCCTGAGATGAACTACATATATCGAAAAAATTATAAAGGTTTGTATATTAAGAAGAATGTGGCCATCACTGTATTAGAAATACCAATTAGATTGATATCGGAGGTAGCTACGCTCATATGGTAGTTTCTGTTGTATAGGTTTTTTGCTGTTGTTGTAGCTTTCGTATTAACCAAATTTTGCCCAGCTAGTATACAATAAATATAAATAAATGCATGGAAAGCATACCTTTTCTTATTCGCCATGTGACGGCTTTTAGATTTATTTTTATACAGCGTGGGGCAATTACTCTCCGCTCACCAGCACAATCTTATTTTCAATTTTGCCTACCACTGCTCTATATTCACTTATTCAATATTCATAAATCATTAAGTCAAAGTGCAAGAAACCCTCAGCAGTTCGAAATGCTTGTAGTTCATTTCCCTCGTAATCAAGGTGGCGCATACGATCAGTGTGCTGATTTATTAAAAATATGAATGGAACCAAGCTTAAATAAAATATGTCATTATTTTTTGTAAACATACAAACTAAGTATTTACAAACATTTTGTTTTTGAAATTTATTCAAATCATGCAACAACCCCACTCTCTTTTTTACCCCCGCCACAGCGATCTCACTTGCTCTTTATCTCTCAACAACATTTAGAAATTAATACACATACATTTATGTTGCTATTTATCCATGAGACAGTCACACATGCGCACACAAACCCAAATGTCAAATATGTGAATTTAAAAAAATGCAATTTTCGCAAGGTTATGTGAATGTTGCTGCTGTTGCTATCATTGCTGTTTATATTTCTTCGAAACGTTTTCGTGCAACATAGTTAATATTTTTCTACATTGATAATGCAGATTTGTGGTTTCCCATGTATATTTATGTCTTGAGTCTGAATTGGGATGCAGAATTTTCTATTATTTTAATCGAAATTGACCATTTTCTACATTGTTTTGTTTGTCTTTTAAAACTTGAACAAATTTATTATAATGGCACTAGTTTGGCTCGAAACTGGTAGTATTTTTCTTTTCGCCACAGGTTAATTTTTAATCCAATCCTTAAAAATATCAGAATTTTGAAAAATTCTTAACCAAAAATGTAAAAATTTTGATTTTTTCTTAGTTTAAACTGTTTTAGGAGAGTTTTTGATCCGAAACTCTAACCTTAAAACGTAATTACTCACCGTTTAAATATTTCAAAGTTTGTTCCAATCCGAAAAATTTTCGCTAATTCAAATTTAATTTTTAGATTTCATTTTTACATTTCTGATGATTTTAACGATCGGATCAAAAAGATTTTATAAACGATACACAACGCCCAAAACTGGCCTTTTCGCACTGAGTCACAGTCTACTCATACGAAACTACTGTTTTTTTCAATCATCTCGAAAAAAGTTTAATTTTGAATGCCATTTTCAACAGACTCCGCTTCTACTTTTTTATCTTATTGTAGATTATACATATTGTTGCAGCGTAACTGCTGTTGATATTACTGGCTGTTTTACAATCAAATTAATGGAATTTCCTCTGACTTGCAATTGCATTTGCAAATTTTCAAATTTATAAATTGACCTTGTAACAATTTTCTTGAAAAAATCAGCAGTACTAGGCGCAGCGACAACAACAGCAACAACAACCATTGTTGTATGCGGCATTTACATTTGCATTTTGCGTAAGCTCAGAAGGTTTTGGTTGCACAAAAAGAAACAGAGTTTTTGCAGTAAACATCCAAACAAAAAAAGTGGAATAAAGTTATGAATGAATGGAAATTCTAGCTAATAGATAATAATGGATCAAGCCGCACCGCAACCAGGTAGAAATCTTTAACTCCGTAAGTCGGTAATGGTTGAATTACGGTTCTTTTGAGCCGAGCAACAAACAAATTAAACTCTTTTCCTTACGTAGTTGTAAATTCTGTAATGATATTTTTGTAAATGCCAATAAAACTCGGTCATCACATGTGTATGGCATTTGGAATTTATTTATGTGTGTATGTTACTTTTCATTAAATCACGAAAAAAAATCTGTAAAACTTATTTGACACTTTTCGCTTCAATTCGTTTTGCTTCGTTTCATTTTTTGTAAACAATTTATCAGTTTCGTAATAAAATTAAATTAATAGCAATTAAGACAATTAAAAACTTTAAGTACCCCTACGCTAGTGATAAAATTTCAACGTTTCAATGTGCATATCCAAAGTCATGCAATCATACATAAAGTTATAGCATACATTTGTATACATATATACATATGCTTCATTCTCAGTTGGGAAAACGAAATCGGGGTAGAACAAAAGCGAAAAGTTGTACATGAAAATAAAAATCTTGCGTTAATCAAATTAACAGAAATATATAAAAACAAAAATTGGTTGGTTTTTTTGTTTTTGCTGAAATACAAATTTATGTTCAACAATAAAACTGCTGCTACTAAATACTACTAGCAGCAACAAAAATAATAATCCAAAAATTATGGAAACAATTTGCTTCAATGGTTGAAGAGGGGAAGAAGCGTGTTGGTGTGGCTGTAGAATATGTAGAAAAAATATATAAAAAATTAAAGATACAAACAACCAACAATTGTGCTTAAGTGTTTTTAACATCTTTTTTTAATTAACAGCCAAAAAGAGAGGAGAGTGGATGGATTGGTGTTTTCGGCTGAGGTGTGGAAGAATGTGTAAAACATTCACGTCACGTTTTTCAGTTTTTTTTAATTTTCTCTTTCTTGATTGAGATTGATTTCGATTACCAAGAAATATAATTGACGTATGTGTAAGATATTGAAGTAAACTGAAGCATTGACGGGAAAAAAGGAAGAATTTCCTTTTTCGATATCCTCATGCAAATTCAAATATTTCTTTTTATTAACAATTTTTTGTGAGAAATTTAATTATCACTTTAAGAGAGCTATCTACTATATTTGCAGTTGTAAGAATGTATTCCCTAAGTAGCGAAATCGAATCTTCATTAGACCTCAATTTCACATGAGTAGTAGGGATATGTATGTTCTGGCACAAGGGGAATGGGGAATGGGGAATGGGGAATGAGGAATGGGGAATGGGGAATGGGGAATGGGCTTGTGCCAGAACATACATATACAGTAGTAGGGATATGTATGTTCTGGCACAAGGGGAATGGGGAATGGGGAATGAGGAATGGGGAATGGGGAATGGGGAATGGGGAATGGGGAATGGGGAATGGGGAATGAGGAATGGGGAATGGGGCTTGTGCCAGAACATACATATACAGTAGTAGGGATATGTATGTTCTGGCACAAGGGGAATGGGGAATGGGGAATGAGGAATGGGGAATGGGGAATGGGGAATGGGGAATGGGGAATGGGGAATGGGGAATGAGGAATGGGGAATGGGGCTTGTGCCAGAACATACATATACAGTAGTAGGGATATGTATGTTCTGGCACAAGGGGAATGGGGAATGGGGAATGGGGAATGGGGAATGGGGCTTGTGCCAGAACATACATATACAGTAGTAGGGATATGTATGTTCTGGCACAAGGGGAATGGGGAATGGGGAATGAGGAATGGGGAATGGGGAATGGGGAATGGGGAATGGGGAATGGGGAATGGGGAATGAGGAATGGGGAATGGGGCTTGTGCCAGAACATACATATACAGTAGTAGGGATATGTATGTTCTGGCACAAGGGGAATGGGGAATGGGGAATGGGGAATGGGGAATGGGGCTTGTGCCAGAACATACATATACAGTAGTAGGGATATGTATGTTCTGGCACAAGGGGAATGGGAAACCGTTTTTTTAATAAGTAAATATATATATTTTTCACAAAATAATAGACGGGAATTGCAAGAACCAATAATAATTTATATGAAACCTTTGAATAAGAACCAGGCAAACAGAAAAAAGAGAAAGCATAAATAACAAAAAATATTTTTTAACCCCGCACATCATTGTGTTTTTTTTATATCTGAAGTTTGTTTTGTAATACACATATAAGATCCAGACAAACAGAAAAAAGAAAAAGCATAAATAACAAAAAATATATTTTAACTCCGCACATCATTGTGTTTTTTTTTTTTTTTTTCGTTTTGATATTTGAAGTTTGTTTTGTGATACACATAGGATAGGATACATATTAGCTGCAGAACAAATTATCAGAACAGGAAAAAGAACTGTATTCTCATTCCCCATTAGCATCATATAGAAACAATATACAAAAAATATATTTCAACTCCGCACATCATTGTGTTTTTTTTCGATATTTGAAGTTTGTTTTGTGATACACATAGGATAGGATAGGATAGCTGATATGCTACAAAACGAATTTCCAGAACAGAACTGTATTCTCATTCCCCTAATCCCATTTGTGCCAGAACATACATATACAGTAGTAGGGATATGTATGTTCTGGCACAATGGGGAATGGGGAATGGCTTTTTTTACGCCACCAGGCAAGCAGGAAAAGTAGAAAGCATAAATGGAATACAATTTTGCTTTATTTTTCCCTCCCTTTCCTTACATACATACATACATACACACTCATTAAAAAGACCTAGTGTTTTTTCTCACGATCATTGTTTACATTTGGCACAGTGAATTGAGAGGAGTCAAGTGCATATCAGCCGCAAAATCAAATTATCACATACTGTGATTTGTAAATATTGCCTTTAAATGATACAGTCATACATTATGAAAAATTTCATGTTTAAACATGTTCAATAAGTTGAAAAGCACCAAGCGAACAGGAAAAAGGACTGCATTCTCATTTTTAACTATTCTTTCTTGCATAACAGTGGGAAAAAAATCTTGCATAACAGTTTTGTTTGTTATCACATACTCTGATTTGTATATATTGCCTTTAATTAATCGATTTCACTTCTCCACGATCATTGTTTACATTTTGTTGAATGTGATACACACACTCAATGTTCAATAAGTTGAAAAGCACCAAGCGAACAGGAAAAAGGACTGCATTCTCATTTTTAACTATTCTTTCTTGCATTGTGGGAAAAAAATCTCACAATTGTTTACAATAAACTTTCGTTAGTCGATTAATTAACTTCTCCACGATCGTTGTTTACATTATTGTGCTTGTGGTCTTATGTGTGGGCAGAAGTGCAGTATCACTCTAAGTATTCATTATGCTTATTTACGCTTATTGTAAGTATGTATTTATTTGTATGTTTATACGTATGTATGTTTGTATGTACGTTTATACGTATTGGCAAAAGTGGAGTCTCTCTTGCATTATGTATGTATGTAAGTTTGTGTAGATTGATAATATGTATGTATATTAGTAGATGCTGAGGGATATATAACTGTATAAACTTTTATGTCACAGATATTATCTATCAGTGTTAGAAGACGGTACTGATTTTAAAAATTTACGCGCAACGCGAGTTTATTCCTATCAAGAAAAATTAAAAAATGAAGACCTTCGAGTGTTTAGAGTGCGGTGCGTCGTTCTTAACAAACACTAATTTGTTGCGTCATAAGAGGTCGGTCCATGATCAAAAAAAAGTTAATTGTGAGCTCTGTAATAAATCGTTCATGAGAAATGACGGTTTATTACGTCACAAAAGAGCTGTCCACTCAATAGTGGCAAGTGAAGGGGCCTCAACTTCGCATAACGCGATGCAAGTTGAGGCACCCATAGAAACAGTGGAGTCAGTGATTAATAATGGTGCTTCAACTTCGCATAACGCGATGCAAGTTGAGGCACCCATAGAAACAGTGGAGTCAGTGATTAATAATGGTGCTTCAACTTCGCATAACGCGATGCAGGTTGATGACACCATAGACAGTGACAATATTTCAAAAATAATTGATGTTCCAACGGGTGAACATGAAAAGTTTAACTTTAAAAATAATGGGAACCGCGATTTCCTACAAAACATTAAAAAAGATGTAACAACAGTTGTGAAAGAACTGTTGTTTGAACATAAAGAAATAGTTTTCAAAGCAAAACTAATTTGTGAAGATATTCCAGTGTACGACAACACTGGTATTATCAAAAAAATAACTTTTGAAACGGGTTCAAAAACAATTAACAATCAAAGCGCTATTAATCCGACATATAATGAAATATGTAAAGAATTAAAACAAAAAATTCATGACCACACCGAATCGGGTGCGTCTTCATTTTTAGACCTTATTAGCTTAGAAGTTAATAAGGTCATAACAAAAAAAGTGAAATATTGCACAATGTGCAAAGTGAACATTGCGATAAACGAGTGGAGTGGTCACATTAGGACCAATGAACACAAAAAAAATTCTTTGTTTCAAATAGAAGATAATCTATTTAAAATAAGAACCGGAAGTTTCAATAACCGTATTGTAACTTACCGAATAAAAAATAAGGACGAGTATAATCTCGATCCGATGAATTTTTTTAACGCAATAAGAAATCAGACGCACAAACTTTTAAGTGATTTCTTATTGCGACATATTGCATGCAAATACAATATCGAGTTGTATTGCGTGTACATTAAAACAATTGAAAACGAAAGCGAAGACGCTTTCGAAAGTGAGAACATTGAGCTAAGTTTGAAAACGTTTCAAACGAAAATGCGCGTTATTCAAAACAATGCGGAAATACCTCAATCTTTCACCGAAAAAGTTGAGGATATTATCCAAAACAAATTAAGTGCTTTTGAAGAACGAGGTAGCGGTTGGTCGCTTTTCAGTATCTGCTACCTCGATATTAGCATAAATAAATACGCCGCGCTTAGAGGTTCGTCTTACCTTAAGCTTCCAAAATATTTGGAAGACAAACGGGCATGCATAAATATAAAAAACGAAGACAATTTTTGTTTTAAGTGGGCTGTGATATCAGCTTTAAAAAATGTCGCGAATAATCCGCAGAGAGTTGCATCGTATGCAATAATAAACATTAATGCTAATAGCATAAAAATCGGTGATCAAAATATTAATTTTAGTGGATTAGAATTTCCACTTAAAATTACCGGGATAAAAACATTTGAAAATAATAACCCGATTAGTGTAAACGTTTTCGGTTACGACGCGGACTCAAAACAAATAGTGGGTCCGTACTATACGACCAAATGTGAACGAGATACTCACATCAATTTGCTGCTACTTCAGGAAGATGACATTTTCCATTACGTGTGGATAAAACATATTTCAAGGTAAAAATAATTTTTATATGAACTTTTATTTCAAATTTTTATTTATATTATTTATTTTTCATAGTACAGTTTTTTATATCATACTATATATATATATCATACTGACTTTATTTATTTATTATTATTTTAGACTAATAAGGAGCCAATTGACTGCCCACTCTACGGAGTTGTACATATGCAATGTATGCTTACAACATTTTTTGAGGGAGGAGCAGCTAACCATCCACAAGACGGAGTGCAGAAAAATTGTGAGCAGGATGCCGAATGCGGATAAATCGGTAATTAGTTTTAAAAACTATAATAAAATGGTAGATGTACCATTCGTTATATATGCGGATTTTGAATGCATTCTTCAAAGTGTTGATACATGCACTCAAAATCCGACATCTAGTTATAGTAATATAGTGAATAAGCACGTCCCTTGTGCATTCAGTTACTTTATCAAATGTTCATATAATGACGCATTAAATAAGCACATAATATATAAAGGGGATGATGCCCCCAGCGTATTTATTGATAGCTTAGTTAAGGATATCAAAGATATCTATTATAAATACACCTCAATTATAAAGCCAATGAATCTTTTATCATTAGAAGAAGAAATTTTTCAAATTAATAGCCCCATTTGCCATATTTGTAAAAAGTTTTTAAATCAGACAGATAGAGTTTCTAATCATTGTCATCTAACTGGCAAATATAGAGGACCAGCACATTCAGAGTGCAATTTAAAATATGTTTCCCCTAAATTTTTCCCAATTTTTTTTCATAACTTTTCTGGCTATGATTGTCATTTATTTGTTAAGGAATTAGCAAATATTCCAGGTGACATTACATTAATTCCTTTAAATAAGGAATTATATATATCACTTTCAAAGCTTATAGTTGTGAGTGATAATCAAACTATAGAGCTAAGATTTTTAGACTCCTTTAGATTCATGCCCTCAAGTTTAGAATCTTTAGCTAAAAATCTCATGAAAGAAGATTTTCAAGCAGTTAAGTCAAAGTTCGAAAGTGATAACGAATTTAATTTAATTACTAGAAAAGGAGTATTCCCTTATGAGTACATAGACTCTTGGGAAAAATTAAATGAAAATTGTCTCCCATCTCGCGATAAATTTTTCAGTAGATTAAACAACATTGAATGCTTTGAGGAGGACTTCCAACATGCTCAAAATGTTTGGGATTCCTTCCAGTGCAGATCAATGTGGGATTATCTGGAACTATATTTAACATCTGACGTGCTTCTGCTTACAGATATTTTTGAAAATTTTAGAAAAATTTGCAAAAAAATATATAATCTTGACCCTTGTCATTATTATACAGCACCTGGTCTGTCATGGGATGCCATGTTAAAAATAACTGAAATAAAACTTGAACTTTTCAGTGATATTAATATGCAGACATTTGTCCAAAGGGGCATACGGGGAGGCATTGTTCAATGTTCTAAAAGGCATTCGAAAGCAAACAATAAATACTTGAGTAATTATGATGATGATAAAACATCTGAATATCTCATGTATTTAGATGCAAATAATTTGTACGGTTGGGCTATGTCACAACCGCTACCATATGGTAATTTTGAGTGGATTGATGCAATCGATTTTGACATCTCTCAAATAAATTCTGATTTGAGTGTAGGTTATATTTTGGAAGTGGATTTAGAATATCCAAGTGCTATTCATGATTACCACAATGATTTGCCATTTTGTGCGGAAATCAAAACAGTTGGGGACTCCAAATTTGCGAAGTTAATACCCAACTTAGGAAATAAAACCAAATATATTATTCATTCTCAAAATTTACTGCAATGCCTAAAATATGGTTTAAAATTGTCACAAATTCATAGAGTTCTACGGTTTAGTCAAAAATGTTGGTTGAAAGACTACATTGATTTAAATACTCACCATAGAACACTAGCAAGAAATGAGTTTGAAAAGAATTTCTTTAAGCTATTGAACAATGCCGTGTATGGAAAAACAATGGAAAATGTAGAAAAGCGAAAAGATGTTAAAATAGTGACAGGATGGGAAAATAGAGGGAGACATTTAGGGGCGAGAGCTCTAATTGCCAAGCCTAATTTTCATAGCTGTACCGAATTCATTACAAATATGGTTGCGGTTCAAATGAATAGAGTGCATATATGCTATGATAAACCAATATATTTAGGTTTCTGTGTGCTTGAAATATCAAAGTGGAAAATGTATGATTTCCATTATGAGTACATGAAACCTAAATATAATGAAAATTTGTGTTTGAACTATATGGATACAGATTCATTTGTATACACAATAAAAACTGAAGACTTTTATTGTGATATTGCAAATGATATCGATTCAAAATTTGACACTTCTGATTATCCCCCCGAAAATCGTTTCAAATTTCCTCAAAAAAATAAAAAAGTTTTGGGAATGATGAAAGACGAAAATCAAGGGAGAATAATGAAAGAATTCATTGGCTTAAGGTCAAAAATGTATTCCATTGATGTGGAAAATTGCAATGAAATAACAAAGGCTAAAGGGGTAAAGAAGTCTGTTCTTAAAGATATGGGTCTAATTGACTATAAAGAGTGTCTTTACAACAAAAAAGTATTTCGTGGATGTATGTATACATTTAAATCAAACATGCATACTGTGTATACAAACGCATTAAACAAAATAACTTTGAGTTGTAACGATGACAAAAGGTGCATTAGATCTGATGGCATCAATACATACGCTTGGGGGCATTATAGAATAGATGTGTAAGAGTTCTTTATTTTATAGTTCTTTATTTTATAAGTTTAACTTTATTTGAATATTGTGATTGTATAGTTCTTTATTTTATAAGTTTTGATCCCTTTTATAAAAAAAAGGAAAAATTTGTAAATAAATGAAAAAATGTTGTGCTTTGTATTTATTTCAAAATGAATTCTTTATTATTAATAAAATGTTTAATAAAAATAAAAAATTACATATGTTTTTATTTTATTTGCAACGATGATTATGCCAAAGTAAGTATTCCATTTTCAGAGGGTTCCAATATTTCTCCGTTTTGTGTTTATACAATTTTTCGTATTTCATTTGTTAGAGGAGTATATTCAATAAGACGATCGTGAAGTAATAAACAATATGCAGACGTATTTGCTGGAATGTTACTTGAAGATTTAAATTCGATTCTAATATCAATTGGTCCAGTTTTAACACTTTCATTCTGATATGTCACATCTATTACTATTAACGGTGCATCAGATTTATATTTTTCGGAAGTTAGAAGTGGTTGAGGATCTCTCATATAATAGGATTGTTGGAATTTTGAATACATTTCATATAATATAGCATAACGATCATGATCAAATTTCACATTTAGATCTTCATATGGGTATGTTTCTGAATTTAAATATACTTTCAAGTCAGTGAGATTACAATGTTGAAATGTATTTTTATTCTTTCCATCAGTTGATTGAAATCCAATAATTATTTGACGTGGCCTTTCATTTTGAAGAGCAAGTTTAACATTCCAAATATGATTTGTACCTGCAACAAGTGTGGGGTTTATATGACAATCCCAACTGCGAAATGCTAATTGGATAGGACGGCTGCTTTTAATTGTCTTGTAAATCTCTAGCTTAGTTGAATCTGATAGTTGAATATGAGGAACTTTCCACATAACATTTGAAATTTGAATTTTAACCTTTTCATTCGGATCAGTAGAAAGAGCAACAAATTCATCCGATTTAGCACGTCGTAGAATTAATTCATGTTTCGCATTCAAAATTATTTTATGATAGTCTTCAGCAAATCCTAAAAACATTTTTAACGGGATGCAAAAGTTAAAATGTCCTTCTTTTGGTACTAATTCTTTATGAGTTGACCATCCCGCATTCTGCAGCATTTTGCTTTCATTACCGCTTAGAGAAACATAATTTTTCATTGTTGTACTGATTCCTAGATTACGTGTCCGATCAATTTCCATTCCATTTATTTCATAACGAATTTCATCAAATAAAAATCCTATACAATTGTTTTTGAATTTAATATTATTTGAAACTTTCTTCGGATCTACTGTTATTAAACCATCAATAAAAATAAAACTTTCGCTAGGTAAAATGTAGAGATCCTGATGTTGAATTGGTATACGGATTTCATCGCTGTTATTAAATGATTGTAAGTATGATGAGTAGCTATGATACTCTTTTTTGATAACACTGTCATCATACAAAGGTTTTTGTAAAATGTTGATTATTTCACTCATAATAGTTTTTTTATTTTGAATCCTAATGTTTTCAAAAATTCCGTATTTGATTTTGTTAATATTTTGTTTTGAGCTCTCGTTTCTATGACTCCTCTTCTTTGTTCAACAGTTGACATAGAACTGACAAAAGGTACATGTTTCATAAAATTTTTATTATAAATAATCATTCTTTTTGAGGTTTAAGGTGGATCCGAAGAGTGATTGTTTCTCCGCGGAAATTTATTAGATCACCGTTTTGATCTACCAGCTTAACTGATATAGAACTTATCTCGCGAACGTTCACTGGTAAATATATAACATTATTCGGAACTTCGTTTATTTTATAGCCTGGGCTAACATCTGGTGAAAATTCATGAAGCGTATGCACAGGCACGTTATTTATGTATGATCCCATTATCAAATTACATTCAATGCGTATGCTATTAACTTTAATAATATTAACAGGATTGTCAGATATATGTAATGTATTTGCGTTTAGTTCTCTTTTGCTAAATCCTAATAGCGAACCGATACTTCGATCTCTATTGAACCAGATTTGTTTATTGGACTTGACTTCTGTTTTGAGCGTGTTGTTGTTTGCATAAATTGACAATGTAGTTGACAAGTTTGCACGTTGCAATTCCGACACAATATAATTTTTGATATCATCCACCTCGTAAGATCCCACAGGTATTTCAACAACGCCACCTTCATAATGAAACAAATTATTAGTCTCATCGACGTTAGGTATAGAATTATAAGTTTGAAAATCAACAAGACCGCACAAGTAGTTTGTTTTTAATTGTATTGGTGGAAAATAATCTGCAGTTAATACTGAAGTATCTCCATTCAAAATAAATGTCATCGACATGTTGATGGTTTAAAATGAAATAGCTTTTTGTGTGTATTGAAATTATATTTATATATTTATTTCATATAAAAATTTTAAACATAAATGTCCACAATTAAAAGTATTATATTTTTGATGTCTGGTGTGATTATATCTAATGTTATGACCTAAGTACTTTATTATCTCTAATGGAGGTTGTAAATTTCCGAAACTATCGAAGTATTCACTATTGTTACAATTTTTATGATATGCTACCCAATGTGTGCCGAAACCTGAGCTGTCATCCAAATTAACTATACCACATTCATGTTTGCGAGGTTTTTTCGGTAGAGAGTTGCGCATGAAAACTCCTCTGAAATTAGCTAATTGACGTGTATATTTTATTATATCATTTTCATTGAGGGCTCTTTTGGGTAGTCTTTCTAAAAGTTTTTTGAACTCGGTGATAGATATAAACCATATCCTTTTTTATAAGGTTTGAGATGAAGTCCTTTTCCCATAGCTATAGCTTCAATAGTTTTGTTGTGGCGGTTAGCTTCTTTTAATTCTTCTCTTGCAGACTTTGCTGAAGTAATCCATTTTGCAACACCTGATGCACCAGATGTTACTGCACCCAGAGCTGATAAGGCCGCGAATAGTGGTATTAAAGGTAGCAATCCTCCAACTTTTGGAATGGGTATTATCCTAGGTATTTTAACATTTGATTTATTTTCACCAAAAGTTTTAGATATGGTTTTTCTAGCTGATGCTATGGCACTTTTAATATCATAAGATTTTTTTACAACCTTTTTAGCATCTGTAACTGCTTTATTAAATAGTTTCCTTTCAACTGCATTGTACTTTTGCTTTGTCTTAATACCCATACCCAATTTAACTTTTGTTTTCATAGCGTTTGTTACAAACCAAGCTGCTGCACGTTCACTGACTTTACTATCTTTAGATTTGACACGATTCCACGCTTTTTCCTTTAAAATCTGATCTGCTATATGACGTTTTTGTACGTCTTTATTTTGCGAATAAGCTATATCGTGAGCTTTACAAGCTGCATCTAATGGGTTTATACCTTTATCACCCCTTAGCAACCGCTTCTCTAGTTTTGTACCAGGACCGCAAAATTGATAACCAGGCAAGTGAAGTTCAACCGGTAGACTGTTTATTAAATTGTTGACAAAACCTTTTCCTTCACGTGCTTGATTTCGACTGACAGGATATTTATAAAAATGTTTCATAATACATTGTTTATTCATTAAAGTACACTCAATAAATGAAGATAACGCAATACAAGTTCCTGATATATATCAATAATGCGGTTAATTAAACAAAATCAGACGATAAAAGTGAGAAATGTCGATCATTCTACAGAAAATTCCAGGGTTGTGAAACATAGTTCATTACTACCAAATAATATAAGATCACTTATTGTGGGACCATCAAATTGTGGAAAGACGAATGTTATGCTAAGTTTAATAGAAAGCCCTAATGGACTCAAATTTGAAAATATATATATATTCTCGAAATCTTTATATCAACCAAAATATGAATATCTGAAACAATTGATATCTTCCATTAAAGGAATAGGATATCACACATTTTCTCAAAATACTGATGTATTTCCACCAGAAAATGCCAAACGCAACTCCATTATGATATTTGATGATGTAGCTTGTGAGAAACAAAATAACATACGTTCATACTTTTGCATGGGACGACATAAAGATATTGATAGTTTTTATTTATGTCAAACTTACACACATGTACCAAAACATTTGATTCGAGATAATGCTAACTTTATTATTATATTTAAACAAGATGATATGAATATGAAACATATTTATAGTGATCACGTAACTACAGATATGTCTTATGAAAAGTTTCGCGAAATATGCGCTGAATGCTGGAAGGAGAAATACGGTTTTTTGGTAATAAGCAAGGATGATTCTATTGATACATCACGATATAGAAAGGGATTTGATATTTTCATTCAACTATAAAACATTTGACAACATCATATATTTAATCAGTTCTTATTATAACCTATTCGAATGCTGTAATTAATATCTGATCTGTTAAAAACTGTTTTTGATATTTGTTAAACCTGTTTTGGGAGCTGTTAAACTTTTTAGAGAGCTGTTAAACTTTAAGAGAGACCTGTTAAAATGGATGAAAAAGTACTAAGAGACATTATAAAAACTAGGAATGTAATACGTCAAAAACACAAAGCCCTCAAAATTGGCGAATCTAATGCAGAAGCATTCTTTCAAACTACTTTTAAGCCAATAACAAAACCATTGAAAGAATTTGTTGATGCGTCATCCAAAAATATTAATATTAAACCAGACGAAACAGTTTTTAATGACGAGATTAATTATAAGAAGTTGAAGGCAACAAGTACACCATTGAAAAACCCTAAACTTTTTGACGATACTTTTGCAACACCAAATCAAACATATAGTCTTGATGAAACTACAAAATTAAATCAAAGCCATCAAACTTTTCCTTCTGGCGTGCGTCTACATGATTTAAGTCAATTAGCACAGAAAAATGAGTTAGACGTAGTGTATGGGCCACATAAGGACAGTGATGGTATATGGAGAATTGGAAATGCTTCATTCATTTTAAATGATGATGAAATTCGTATAAATAATAAGAAATGGTATCTAACGCCAGGATTATATCAACTAATATTTTACAAAGCACCCCAAGAATATGCTGATGATGATTTAGATATTTATAAAAAAATTTTATTCGATACAAATGCGCATAAGCGAAATTATAATAAACAAGAACAAAATAGAGGCACGCGATCATCTAAGTATCAAAATATTATTAAAAATCTAATAAATGAAAAACCCAAGGAATATCCTAAGGGAAGCGGTTTAATGGAATTAAGTAAAAAAAGAGTAAACTATGTGTATTGGAATGATCTCAATGAATTGGTTGATAGGTTACGTCTTTTAATATCATCCCAACAAGCTGGACACAATAATCATAATAATGAAATAATTTCTATTATTGAAGAGCTAAAAGAAGAAGGAATTATAACATAAATTGATTTACATTTTGAGGATGTATAACACTTTCCCGATGAGTGTAGATAAGTTTGGACGTTTTTCTAACAAGAATAATCATAAGCAGCGAGGACCAGTTGGGCCCCGTGGTTATGGCTTCAACTTGACTGAAGATGATAATTTTGATTTAAAATTAAAATGCATTCAGAATTTAGGAGAGCCGTTAAAAGAACACGATGCTACAACGAAAAAATTTGTTAACGATCAAGTTAATTTATGTTCGCAAAATTTAAATCAAAATATTAACAATTTAAGAATTGAAGTACTACAACGTATTAGATATGACACCATTGAATTAAAAAGAACCCTTGAAGAATTTATTGATAAAAAACTACTGTCCCATACAAATGATGTCGATAACAAGATAACAGACCTAGAAGATTATATGTTTAGTCACATGTCGACAGTCACAAAGGTTCCCGCAACGAGTCCAACAATAAAATTTTAATATCATGAGTAAAAGACAATTAGTCGAAGAGTTACACAAACAAGCTCGTAAAAATTTTAAGCGTCGTAGGGTGATTATAAAAGGAATAGATGACTTATGGCAAGCAGATTTGGTTGAAATGGGGAATTTTTCAACATATAATAAAGGTCATCGGTATCTTTTAACTGTTATTGATACTTTTTCAAAATTTGCATGGGGTGTAGCCCTAAAATCAAAAAATGCCTTAGATGTGACAACAGCAATGAAAGGAATATTTGATTCGGGACGAAAACCAAATAATTTGCAGACTGATGATGGAAAGGAATTCTTTAATAAACATTTTCAAAACTTAATGAAAAGTCAAAACGTAAATCACTACTCAACATACAGCATATTAAAAGCTTCAATCGTCGAACGATTCAATAGAACGTTAAAAGGAATGATGTGGAAAGAGTTTAGTTTTAATGGTACATATCAATGGCTAAATATTTATAAGTTTTTAATAAATAATTATAATAATAAACGTCACCGAACCATAAAAATGGCACCTTCTTATGTAAATTCTTCAAATGAAAATTTATTGTTAAACACTGTGTATAGCAACTTGAAGAAATTTCACATACCTAAATTCGGTGTTGGTGATTATGTGCGAATTAGTAAATATAAACATTTATTTGAGAAGGGGTACACACCTAATTGGACCACTGAAATTTTTAAAATTAAAATTATACAAGTAACAAATCCTACTACATACATATTAGAAGATTATCAAGGAAATGTAATAAAAGGAGGATTTTATGAAATGGAATTAATGAAAACAAAATATCCTAGCTTGTATCTCGTTGAAAAAGTGTTGAAATGTAAAGGTGATAAGGTCTTTGTGAAATGGTTAGGATTCACAAAAGAACATAATTCATGGATAAATAAAAACGAAATTCTCTGAACTACTAATATACATATTTATATATACTAAAAAATTACCCCTTAAATATAACACATAAGGCAGATGAAAAAGAAAATATATATGCATGCGTTAGAAAAGGATGAATATAAAATAATTCCGATTTCTTTTTTATATTTATCTTAGTAAAATATTTTCATTGTAAGATTTTGTATAAAAGGTCTTTGCAAATAAGTTAAACGATCAGTTTTTGACAAGCATAGTACAGCGAACTAAAATTAAAATGACGACAGCCGCAATTAATGATTTCAATTGTAAAAATAAGAAGCAGCTGCTGTCTGTTAAAGATATGGATGAAAATAAACCATATTCAGTGATTATCGTCGTACGTAAAACTACACCATACGGAATGAGACTAGAGATGGAGTTAGCAGAATTTCGTGTGATTCTTCCTGAACGATACGTTGAAGTTTTGGACACAACTTTAACGGCGGTTAATGAAGGTGGCTTTGAATTAATTAAAACATCAACAAATGGTGGCAAAACCTATAACTTCGAAATTTGCATCGCAGGAGATATTTCATGTCAACGTAAACAGCCTTTTTATTATTGTTAAATATATTTTTCCTTTGAATAAAATAAAAAACCAATTTAAATTAACCCAAACAAGTATCTTTTCTTTATTTATTTAATTCATATATTACAGCAAGGTGGAAAATTAGTGGTTAGCCTATAGTACAATTTCATAAGTTTTTCAGCATTTCTATTTCCAAACATTTGGCATTTACATGTATCTGGTCCTTCTGTTGCATTTTTGTCAGACCATGGACAAGTTCGAAGGTGATCATCAGGACTTAAAAGAAATGATTTTTCAAACTCCTTCTCCTCTAGCTCTGCTTGCAAATGTAACAATTGTGTTCTATGCTCATCCAAAATAATAAAATCAAATTCTATTAAAAATTCTTTTATTTTATTGCTATCCATTTTTAACTTTATTACTTTAAACAAACTCGCGTTGCGCGTAAATTTTAAAAATAAGTATCGTCTTTTAGCACTGTTAGATAGTATCTGTCACATAAAATTTTATATTGTTATATATACACACATATTATCAATCTACACAAACTTACATACATACATAATGCAAGAGAGACTCCACTTTTGCCAATACGTATAAACGTACATACAAACATACATACGTATAAACATACAAATAAATACATACTTACAATAAGCGTAAATAAGCATAATGAATACTTAGAGTGATACTGCACTTCTGCCCACACATAAGACCACAAGCACAATAATGTAAACAACGATCGTGGAGAAGTTAATTAATCGACTAACGAAAGTTTATTGTAAACAATTGTGAGATTTTTTTCCCACAATGCAAGAAAGAATAGTTAAAAATGAGAATGCAGTCCTTTTTCCTGTTCGCTTGGTGCTTTTCAACTTATTGAACATGTTTAAACATGAAATTTTTCATAATGTATGACTGTATCATTTAAAGGCAATATTTACAAATCACAGTATGTGATAATTTGATTTTGCGGCTGATATGCACTTGACTCCTCTCAATTCACTGTGCCAAATGTAAACAATGATCGTGAGAAAAAACACTAGGTCTTTTTAATGAGTGTGTATGTATGTATGTATGTAAGGAAAGGGAGGGAAAAATAAAGCAAAATTGTATTCCATTTATGCTTTCTACTTTTCCTGCTTGCCTGGTGGCGTAAAAAAAGCCATTCCCCATTCCCCATTGTGCCAGAACATACATATCCCTACTACTGTATATGTATGTTCTGGCACAAATGGGATTAGGGGAATGAGAATACAGTTCTGTTCTGGAAATTCGTTTTGTAGCATATCAGCTATCCTATCCTATCCTATGTGTATCACAAAACAAACTTCAAATATCGAAAAAAAACACAATGATGTGCGGAGTTGAAATATATTTTTTGTATATTGTTTCTATATGATGCTAATGGGGAATGAGAATACAGTTCTTTTTCCTGTTCTGATAATTTGTTCTGCAGCTAATATGTATCCTATCCTATGTGTATCACAAAACAAACTTCAAATATCAAAACGAAAAAAAAAAAAAAAAACACAATGATGTGCGGAGTTAAAATATATTTTTTGTTATTTATGCTTTTTCTTTTTTCTGTTTGTCTGGATCTTATATGTGTATTACAAAACAAACTTCAGATATAAAAAAAACACAATGATGTGCGGGGTTAAAAAATATTTTTTGTTATTTATGCTTTCTCTTTTTTCTGTTTGCCTGGTTCTTATTCAAAGGTTTCATATAAATTATTATTGGTTCTTGCAATTCCCGTCTATTATTTTGTGAAAAATATATATATTTACTTATTAAAAAAACGGTTTCCCATTCCCCTTGTGCCAGAACATACATATCCCTACTACTGTATATGTATGTTCTGGCACAAGCCCCATTCCCCATTCCCCATTCCCCATTCCCCATTCCCCTTGTGCCAGAACATACATATCCCTACTACTGTATATGTATGTTCTGGCACAAGCCCCATTCCCCATTCCTCATTCCCCATTCCCCATTCCCCATTCCCCATTCCCCATTCCCCATTCCCCATTCCTCATTCCCCATTCCCCATTCCCCTTGTGCCAGAACATACATATCCCTACTACTCACATGGTTTTGCACTACATATGCCCAGGGTAGGTACATGGTTTTTGATCTGTGAAAAACCCTGTGGTATTTCAGGTTTGATTTCTACTTAGGTGTAGCAGTTGTTTTGTTCTACGTTGACAGATGTTTAGCCTGAATAATCTGGCATATCTGTTACCAGAGGCTTCCTTCCAGTAATGTAATGTTTTTCCCAGCTAATTCATCGGTTATTTCGATGTCAAAGTGACCGCTATATCCTGGTGCCCAAACGATATATGCCTTGTTTAGCTAATTAGTTTTATAAGAAGCTTAAGACGATCGCACAATAGTTTGAACTTAATTTCACTAGCAGTAATTGCAAGAAGACCTTCTCTGCTGTCAGAGTGTAAGTAGATGTTCTTGTTAAACACAGATCAGCACTTCCACTTGGAGAACTAATTTTCCTGTGCTCATGCTCACATTTAGAAATTTCCGTGGGTTTCTCCGTAAACCCTCCACCTTGTTCTCCGTCTAGAAGCCCACTGTATATCATACATGACAGTTACCAGTAATTTTGTGTTCTCAGTTGATTCTATCTGGAAATATTACACTGAAGTTGTGGCGAAAATTGTATGAGTTATGGTAATAAAAAAAACCAAGAAGGAGGCCTACTGCCCGTTGCTCTCAAAGTCCACACCGCCCCCCTATTTCATTACTTTTCCAAATATAGATGCATATGTAAATGAGCTCTAAGCTCGGTCATATTCGATTTTGATTTCTTTACATTGATTTAAATAATAATGAAATGAATTGCGCAAAATATTTACATATTTACTTATTTATATTTTTGTTTTGCTTTATTTAGCAAAATGATGTTAATTGATGATGAGGACAAACTGTCAGTCACGCACAGTCATATGTATGTATATATGTAAATATTTATTTGAGCAAAACTGTCTACGTTAGATAAAAATCGCATGAACAGATCTCAATTTTGATCATGCTCCCTGTTTACTGAGCGTCATCGAGTAAATAAACTGATATGATAGAGGTGGCGGGACGAAGAAACAAAAGAAATTGATATAATTGCGTAAATTTTTTGTTGATTTCGCATTAATTCAAAATTTATATGCCAGCATGTTTCTGTATATGTATACATATTTGGTTTTTGTGTTAATATACTACTATATGTAGTACAAAAAAGATGCAAAAGCACCAACAAAAACAGAATTAAGTGGTCAGAGAAATATCATTATTTTTGTTGTTTTTACACATGCGAATATTTTATTTTTTCTCATTCGCTTTTTTTATTTCTGCTTACAAATTGGCGTAGGTACATATTTACACTCCACGAAAAATGTTTAAATTCTTAATGAAATTATTTTTTCTTCGTAATTCACATACACTTGTGGCCACATAATTAAATCACTGGAACAATGTTTTATGTTGTGTGTAAGAAAAATGTGGTAAGTAATGTCGTTTTACAGTAGGTACCATTAGTTGTCTATTATTACGATCGCAGGTTGCTAAGTTTTTTTTACAGCCCTTTGAAGGGGCCATTTTGGGTCAAAATTCGTGTTTTTTTAATTAAAGCTTTGCCAAATGGTCATTTTTTATTGTTACAGCTTGATAATAGTCTATCTTACAGAAAACTATGTATATTTTTGGATTTTTATCGAGCAGCCTGAGGACTTCTATAACCCCCGCCGATGGCCATCGGTTATGCAGATGATTTGGGAATACTCCAAATCCAACCTTAGGCTCCTGGTGGGCTAAATGTCTGGGCACTATGTGCTCAGATATCACCTAAACAAAGTAGGTCTGTCCAATGAGACAGAGTGCCGCCTTTGACTAGAAGATAACGAAACGACAGCTCGTCCTTGGCTTGGCTCAAAGGGGTCATTTTTGGTACATATTTTCCTACTTCTTTAGCAAACGATGTTTAGGCTTTCATTAGATCAGATTAACGCCTTTTGTCATAAGTGGGGGTTGGCACAAAAGATCTTTTAGGTCGCAGTGCCTGCTTGTTTGGGCTCCCCTCGTAAAAATATAATAATAATGGGCTATCATTCAGGAGAAATAGAATAAAATCACTGCTGCAGAATGCTCTGGTACCAGCTGAAACGTTGCCGAAGAGATGTACAGATATCATCAGAAAAAAACAATTTCCACAAAGTACCTAACAGTACCAAAGGTAAAATCTCAGTCAAAAAATAAAAAAACATCAAACTTATAATTTTTAAATATTTTTGTTTAGCATATGACTTAATTATATGACCGCAAATTAAACAAATACGATAATTTGGAAAAAATGTTTACATATTTGACGGTATAACTGTTTATTTCTTTCATAACTTTAAATATTGCATTCTTATTAATTTTATTTTTTCTTAAAATTATTCTGCTCATTAGAATATGACTTAATTGTATGTCAACAAGTGTAGTTTTTTACGCGCGTTACTTAGTTATAAAAGATATAGAACACATAGAGTGGTGGCGAGTGAAACGACGGAAATGGACATAGTACGACTTGGTGTGACCAAATGTTAGCGAACCTCCCTATATAGGTATATCAACACATATTGCACCTGTACAGAATACAACTGGCATCCAAACACATGTTGTATGGTCTATACTCTTCTCACCACATACACAAAGAAAAAAGTTGTTTTCCAAAATATTTCAATTCTAGAGATTCATCTAGCTGTCGTGAGCTGGACTGCTTTGAAACCTCTTAAAAACTAAATTTTTTTTTTTTTTGTATTTTCTTAAGTACCTTTATATTTCAAAAATGTGTCCACAAATTTTTAAGTTTTATAATTTTCTTCTTGGCATTAAAGTAAGTTGAAACTTTAAACGCGTTTTTGTCAAAATGACATTTTTAAGTCTGTGACCACGATTACTCAACAACCACTGAACCGATTATCTTCAAATTTAATATACTTTTCAATACATAACAATCTTGTGATTCATCGAAGGATTTTTTTTCTTTGACAGGTCGCCATTTTGTTAAATATGTATATGTTTTCAAATTCTCTAATAAATCACTAGATAATCTTATAATAATAGTAAATCTATTTCATTTTTGCATTTCAGATGTTTTAGATTTGCGAAATGCTGGTCACCGCAAAACATGTTTTCCAGAAAGGCGTCGATGGTATCGCCCGAAATTACTCATAAAGTTTTCAATATTTTTGAATTTGGTTAAAGTTAGGTTCAATACACATACTTTTAGATAATAAACGGTTTTTATGAAAAATTTTAGTGGTTTACTTGGAAAAAATTCTTGAAAAATGACTATTTTTTAGCGGCACAACTACGGCCCCCTTAAAAAATCAATAAAAAACATTAAAAAAATAATTGTCTCGAGTTATTGATCAGATTTTTAAAATATTTGATGCAAAGTCGTTTTTGAATTTCTATTTTTGTCGATGTTTATTTAGCCAAAAGAAGAAAAATTAAAAATTTTCCCATCCAAAAGATAAAATAGAATATTATAGGTCTTTTTCCAAAATGCAAAATTGGCTTGTGCCAACCGTAACTGCACTCCGAAACCTCGAAAACCCAATGTTGAAAAATGTTTAGTTTGTATTGCAAACTTTCTCTCATTCAGTTTTTATTCAAGAAATTTGTTTCTTACTAATTACAATCAACATTCTTTGTAATTTTCTGCTAATTTCAATAATGGTTAAAAACCATACATTTTATAACCTCTTTTTAGGTCAAAGCAACAAAATTCTGATATGCAAACCATAATAAAACGATTCAAATCTGCGGAATGTCAATCGTGTCTGATTTTTATACTGTGGTTTCCCATTCGCTGCGCCAAAGAGGAAGGTTTTGTACTCAAATAGATATCACGTGTATTTGTTTGGAGTTTGAGAAAATAAACAACGCAAGATCACTGTAATTGTATTTGTTTACCATTTAAATTTGCACATCACATTAAACTATTTTTAAAGATTTTTCTTTCTTCTTTCCTCCACATTGAAGCCTTTTAATTTAATTTCTTTGCATTAATTTTTCTGTTGCTTCCGTTGATGATTTATTTTCTTGCCATTGTTATCATTGTTGTTTTTGTTATTTTCGGTAACTTCTTCAACAAGTCAATTTACACATTTACTGCTTTTTCTGCTTCGCTTCCTTACTCATTGCTACATTTATGACACATTTATCTTAATTAATGATTTCTGCTCTCTTCCGAATTAAAAGGATCTCTTTTCGTTTTGAATATAATATTTTTGATAATGATGCCGTCATCAACAACATCAAGTCCATACAAAATGTTTGGCAATAATATCAGATTAACACAAACTACGCCGTAGAAGCAAAGCACAGTCAACATTACAATTTTAACTCCAAATCATTTAAAATGATACTTGTTTTTATGGGTTCCCCTCTTCAATTAAAATTTAGCGTTTTTACAATAAATATTCATTAATTGATTGATTTTCGCGACACGATTGTAACTGGCAGAGAAAACAAATTGTGATTATCACGAATTAGTTGTTGTTGTTAATGTCACTTGTGCGTGCTTATTAATTTTTATAACTATGCATTTTTATTCCTCTCTCCAGCCTTTTGTTGCTTGTTTTGACTGTTGATTAGTGAGAAGTAGAGATGGCCAATGTATCGCTTGGTACTATCGAAATCGATATTTTGAACTAAAACATGGAGTTGCTTATCCAGTGAGTTACTTGTCTGAATACTTTAATGCAACTAAAGTAAAGTAGTGGTCGCCGTACCCTAATGGTTCGTGTGTTGGGTGCAAATCTCGGCACGCTCAAAGATAAAAAAATGGAAAATCTTTCCACTTCGCCGTTCGGCTTAAAACTGTAGGTCCCTCCCATTCGTGGACGAAAAGCTCGGTCTAGGCCCTCAATGGGTTGTTGTGCCATAATAGTAATAGTAGTAACTATAGTAAAATCCATACAAAATCCGCTTTATGTTTGGGAAAAAGCCAAAAATCCTAAACTATACAAAATATCCAAAAACTATTTAGTTACAACCGCGATTTCTGTGTCGTCAGAGAGATTTTTTTCTAAAGCAAAAATTATTTCTTCTAATTTACGTGGTCGACTTACTGAAGAACACCTGCCAAAAAAATAAGGCTTTGTTGTACTCCTCTAAACTGAATCTCGGTTTATTTTATCATTTTTTAATCATCTATTATTTACGAGCTTTTATTTGCCCATAATTATACTTCAGAAACATTTTCGGTATTTTCAGGTTTTTTCAAAACTATACAGTTAACGAACGTTAATCCGTAGAGCCGAAATAGGCACCGAGATTCATTTCTAGAAATGCACAACTTTTTTTCGAAACGCACTTTAATGCATTTATGTATAGTTCTCTTGCATATAATATCAACTAGCGAATCCAGATGCAGGACCGTAAAAGGTTTTGCTTGTGACCAAAATTTTTATTTTTTTACCGACTAAAAAGTTAGAGGACACGCTTATTAAAATCGATATATTTCAAGCTGAAATTTGGGTATAATGTTTCGAATGCTTTTTGGCAATGATAGAAAGGTTCAAAATGTTTTGATTCATAAATATCGATATTTTTTAATACATCGGTCATCGCTAGTGGGAGGGCATCATTTATACGAGGCGTGATCAATAATATGTATGTAATTTTTACTTTCGCAAATGTATTATTGATGGAATAGTTTGTCATTCAACTACTTTAATGACATCTTCAGAAAGTCCAGAAATTATTATTAGAGCCAGCTTCCTTTTTTATGAACTTAACTAACACTCCTAATTTCGTGAGTTGTGGCGTATCAAATTTCACACGCTTTCTATTTTGTTCGAATTCAAAACTAAAATTAATGTCAGAAAATCCCCATTTACGTTCGTTCGCACTAAAAATAAAAAACATTCATTTTTTCAAATATTTTTTGTTGATTTTTATTTAATTTATTTGTTTTGTCTTCTCATTTTTGGTTTTTATAATCAAAAAATGTTTTTTCTTTTATTATTATTATTATTTCTGTATAATAACAATTTGTTATTTTCTTGTTATTGTTGTTGTGGCTTATAATTTTCCTCACTGCTTGAGTTGATAAATTTTAATAATTTTACCATTAATTTGTTTGTATGTTGAATGCTTATTTTGAGTTTTTTCATTTGTTTCTGATTTTAACTTAAATTTGCATACAAGTATGTTGTTATATTTTTAGTAAGTGTGTTTGTGTGGGTGTTTGCCGCATATGTTTTGATATACTTTTCTGTGTGTATGTATTAAGTTTTAATATGAAATGATAATTTTAGACTTTTTCTTCAAAATTTTCTTAAAATTACACAAAATTACTAAGTTTCATCTTCATATTTTTGTTCAAAGTTTTTTATTTTGTTCAATTTTTTGCTTCTTATTATATTTTTAAATTTTTGAATTGTATATAATTTGTTTTGTGTTTTCAGACTATAGTACAAAATCAAAATGAAATTAATATTTCAATTTTAAGCACTACTAAAATAGAACACCTTTTCCATTTTAAAATCATTATATGTACCGTGAAAGAAGATCACTTAAACTCTTACTCACTCCTTACCACGCCTCGAAGGAGGCAGCGTTGGTATCATCCTCGTAGGCAAGAGCAAATGGAGTATGTAAGGATAGCCATCAAATAGCATATGACCGTGTCCCAAGTGGAGTCCATGGATCAAAAGCTTTTATCTAAACTAAAAAGAGTTTTATTCACTAATTGTAAATAGGCTAACTGTGTTTTCCAATTCTAACCATATATTCGAATTTTCTGATTTTCCGATTTGAAAATGACCAGTCTGATTTGAAATGGAAAAGGAGTGTTTGGTTTTAAAAACGTGTGTGTTTTCGAGTTAAACAAATGCAAATATAAAAATAACACATTTGAATAAAAAAAAACAAAAATACACCAAATAAAAAAAGAAAACTCTTAGGAATTTTTGCAAATTTAACTTCTCAGTTTCAAATTCATAAATTTAATTCAATTCTTTTTTGTTTTTTTATTATATGTAGGTATATGTATGTTTATAATTTTAAAAATTTACGATGACAATATTTTTTATCTTTTCTTTTTATTTTATTTAGTTTATTATTTTAGTTTTTCTGTATTTGTATTTGTTTTTCTTTTTGTTTTTATTGCAGCGTCTGTTTTTACGGTTACTTATGTATTGGTGTTTGTTTTTATTTATATTTTTATCTAGAATACAACAAAATTACAAAAATGCCGCATATTTCGTTAAGTATGAATTTACGTTATATATGTATGTGCGAAATATGTTTTTCTGTTTATGTATTTGTTTATTAAATTTTTTTAATAAATTGAGGTTATTTATGTATTGCTACTTTTTTCATTTGGTTATGTTGGCGTGACTTTGAAACACTGAAAAAAAAAAACAAAACCAAAACAATAATTTTATAAAACTTATATTATTTTGAAATAATTATGATGGTTGGCTTAAGGCTTCAAGCAAAAATATATGAACAACTAAAATATATATAACATTCTTGGATAAAACTTTAAAACATTAAAATTATCATAAAATTGTTTGGTTTCTTAGTTTCTTCTACGCCTAGGGACTTCAATTCACTTTTGGAACTATTTTCTTCTTAAATGTTTCTTTTTTTGCCTGAATTAATTTCTAACACTAAATTGCACACTGCATATTATAATTTAAAATTTTTCAATTTAATGTTTTATTTTTATTTTGTTTTGTGTAAATATAAAAATTTTTAAGTAATAATATATTTTTATTTGGTTTTTAATTTAAAAAATATTGCATTTTAAATTTCACATACTTGCTGCTTAATTTTCCTTATTTTTTCTTGTTAATAATTAACTTGAAATTTATTATCTTGTTTTTTTTTTATATATATGTATATATATATATATATATTTTACGTTTTCTACACACTTACATATTCTTTTTTATTTTTTTTTTCTTAGTTTCTAAAGTACATCAAAAATTTTCACTTTAGTTTAAATTCATCATTTTCTTTGAAAGTTTTGCCAAAAAAATTATGATGTTTTTGTTGTTATAATTATATTTTATGAAATTTATTGTATATTCTTTCTTTCTGACGCACGACTAGTTTGTTATATGCTTGTATTTTCAAAAGGTATTCAAATTTATATTAATACATATTCTTTTCAAAATACTTGGGTATGTATTGAAAAATGAAAAATATGTAGGTATGTGAGTTTTTCCTTTCCAACACTTTGCTTCACGCTTAATTTTCCACAATATTTTTTATGTTTGGCAGCTCACTTACTTTTTTTGCCTGTACGCCCTTTGGATAAGTTTGGGCGTGTGTTCCTTTTTCATAACATTTTCATTGTTGTTGTTTATTTAGCTTCGCGGTATAGAGTTATTTGACGTGCACACCTCTTACTATGTATATTTAGATATGCGCACAAACGTTTACATCATTAATCGCATGAAATTACGATAACTGAACACGTTAGAAGCAAATTATTGGTTTTTTCTCATTTTGGCAGACATATGAGTTCTCTACACGAAATGTAAAAGTAGAATAGTGTTCGATTGGAGAGCTTTAATAGAAAATTTAATGAGCTCATGTGAGATAAATTTCGATAAATTATCGATAACCCGACAAGACACCGATTGATTTATTAACATTTTTACTTGAGTGTAATTCGCAAGTGTTTAAACAATCAATAATCACAAACAACTCATATATGGTATATAAAGCACCTGTCAATAAAAAAAAAGTTTGTTTATTTAAGCAATTTTTGTTGCATGTGTGTGGGGATCTGTTTTACAATTTCTTTTCTTTGCTTTGATGTCAAAGAAATACTCCAACTAGGGGTCAGATACGAGTCAGATTCGATACTTTTACCCCGATGCCAATTTTTAGTACCAATACTTTGAAAAAAAAATTACTCGTATCGAATAGCAAGTACTTTAAAAAATACATTTTTTCAAGCACAGAGTGTTAAGAAAAGAATAGCATTAAATACCTGATGGTATTGAAATTTGAACAATTAAGCAAAAAGCTTCTCCACCGAAACACTTTGAATTTGTTGCAAAAGAATACTCAAATACCTATGGTCAACTATTAAAAATCTAAAATTATCCGCAAAATTTGCGCGCATAAAAAATTCACATAAACAACTCGACACAAAAATATAGAAATGATTCAAGTTTACTTGGCTCTTGCATCTAATTCAACAATCCAAAGACTTAGGGCACTAAATCCGGAATCTAAAGCAGTAGCGAACCAAAACTGGAAGATACCCAATGTCCACAAACTATGATTTCAGAGGATTCCACTAGAAATTAAAAGTAATGACCCGACTACAAACGATTTATCTTCAACCATTGCTTCACTAAGTACTATCCCTTGGAAAAAGGAAGGATATGCATTCAATTTCTTGCGAGAGGTGATTCTAAACCAAGTACTATTTTTAGATACAATAAATCAAATCGTCTGCAAAAATAATAGAATTTATCGATACTTTCAAGTATCGAAGCACTCCTTATTCCGGTTTGTGTATCAATGCCAGTGCAGTATTTAGAGAAGTCGTAAACGCTTCTTCATCTTCGGTAGAACACACTGGCACATAAATATAGCCATAAGAAATGTGTGGCATTAAAAAATAGTTTCGCTTAAGTCCACACTATTGTTTACTATGATTATGTCTCACGAAATTATCTCATCTAGAAATAAAGCGCAAACACACAACCTTATGCAAATGTGAAAAAAGTCGAATCTATACCTATAGCCCCTTTCATTTTCTCTGAACCTGAGTGTATGGTAATTACAACTTTTCCGAATTGCTGTAAGAAAAATCAAGTTTACATTTAAATCGAGGCTCCGAGTTATTTACTCCCGTATACGCGCATATGAATAAAGATACTAAAATGAAAACTCTTAAAGTTTGGGATTTTTTAATTCATTTTATTTTTGTTTTTCCGGTTTGCTTTGTTTTACTTATGTTTTTTGTTCCATAATTATGCACATCATAAATAATATAAAAAATAATCAAAAACATTTCATAAATTTTTTCATAAAAATCATATAAAAAAAACATATTCTTGCCCCGTTGGGAGATCGGAGCGTTGGCATTTGCATGTTACAGTTTAATTTGTTTTTGTTTTAGGTTTTGCAATGACAAGCAAAACCATTTTTCTTTATGCCCATGTGTAGTTGTGTGTTTCTTAACAAACTCCTTTTCTTATTAAAAAAAAAAAAAACAAAATGTGATGTTATTAAATAAATATAAAAAAGTTGACAATATTAAAAATAAATTTTATTTGCCTTATTTTTTGTTCGAAAATAATTTTTCTTCCTCTTTAGCGTAAACGTCTATCTTTTTCATACTTTAAAATTAATTTCATTGATTTTTTGCTTTTAACTTTCAATTAATTACATAATAAATTAACAAAAAATATAATTAATAATAATAATAATAAAAATAAATTTACATATTCTAAAAAAGAAAAAAGAAAACAATTACATAAGCATTACTTCGTATGCACTTCATTTCACATACATTTAATTTTTTTTTTTTTTTGTTTTTTTATAATAAAAATAATAATTATAATAACGGTAATCTTAGTTAGCGATTTGCACATGTTTTTCCATGATCTTTTTCTTATAGGTTTTATTTGTTTTTCATTTACACACAAAGTTCTCTTTACTTTTTTAATTTATTTTAATTCTCTACTAATTTTATTTGTATTATTTATTTTTTTGTTTTTGTTGTTTATATTAAAACATTTAAAGGGATTTATGTTTTGGTTTTTTTTTGCGAATATAACGATGAGGCGTAATGAGGAGCAGGAACAGTGGTGAATTCTGAATGTCGCCCGTGTATGAATTGATTGAGTTGTTAAGGTTTTCTTTTTCTGTGTTTTTAAATTAATTTCTTTTAACTTATTTGCCACACTTTTTTAGTTTTGGCTTTGCAGTTTTTCATTTTTTATTCGCAAAAAATTAAAGCATTTTATTAGTTATTACTTTTTGTTTGTTGTTGTTGGTGTTAATTAAAATTAGATTTTCTCTCTTGTTTTCGCTATTTATGTTAGAGTCCTATTTTAATACGTTTAAATATTTTATTTTTTGTTTACTTTTCGACAACGAGTTTTTTTTTGTTTCTGTTTTAGTTTTTGCTTTTGGGATTTAACAATTACAATATTTGCTTTTTAATGTTTTTCTTCCCCTTCAATTTTCTGGTTTCATTAATGCTTTGCATTTGTATGTGTGTGTGTGTGTGTTTGTGTGTGTAAGTAAATGTTTTTTTATTATTTATTTATACAAATTAATAAAGCGTTAATTTTTCTCACAAATGTGTTTCTTTTGTTTTCTTTCTTTAATTTTATTTTTACACCTATATAGTCTCGTATTTATTTTATTAAATTTTTTCCTCTTTTACTTTATTAACCTAGTATTTTATGTATGTATGTACGTATGCAGTATATATGTGTGTATGTAAATGTTCATTTAGTTAATATTATAGTTTTCCTCACTTTCCACACATTTTGGGAATCAGTTTCCCAGATGATTGTTTTCCTTTTTCTGCTATCAGATCAGCTCGCCCCTTTTCCCCCCTCCTCTTCTTCTTCCTCTTCCTCTTGGATGTTTGCATGGGTGTGTGTACGTATGCAACGGAAATTTTTACTTGGCATTTGGAAAATAAAACTCGATCTGTTGCTCGCGTAGTCTATGCACTATATGGTTGCTTCTGTTGTTGTTATATTTGTAGTGTTGGCAGCTCACAAGTCTTTTGTTGTTGTTGCTTTACTGCAAGTAAAAACAAACAAGTATTGACAAATCAAATTAAGTGTATACGAATGAAAATTTGGGACCGCCATAGCATTCCCAGATGGATGAAGTTTTTGAGAAAAAAAAATTTATGTGTTTTTTAAATTTAAATAGTTTTAGTATCACTCACGGCAAAACTCATTTTTACAACCGATCCAATTTCACTTTCAACTCAAATACCAATTGGTAAAACTACTTATGTACATCATCAATCATACCCTTCCCACACACTGCACAATTACGATTATTTTTTCTCTCAGTGCAGCATTGTGTACATAGCCCCCTCATTTCTCTCTACTGTACTCATATACCCTACTCATTTAATGACGGCGCAGCATTTACCACGGAAGACATTCTCACTCCGAGCAAGTTGTAACTGAAAAACAATGACAAAAGCCTTGAACAATTGCCCTTTTCACAGAGAAAAGGAAGAGCAAATAAAACAATTTTCTTCATAATTTATTATTACCTACTTATTTCAAAAATGTGTTCAGTGAAAGCCAAAAAAGGCAACAGTAGACAACAACCTGACCTGAACACTCAAAAATGAAAATGTTCGAGAATTGTAGCAAATATATTTTTTTTCTTTGTTTTTACAGAAGAAACAGCAAACAAAAATGTTGTATTATTTTTAGAATAAAGCAAAAACAAATCCCAATTTTAAAAATAAAATTGGAAATTATGAAAAGCAAAAAAAAAAAAGAAAACAACATATGGGAACAGCGTAAAAGAAACTTGAGGAAGCAGCAAAACCAAGAGATGCAGCAAACTTTTTTACATACAGCTTTTAAAGAAAAATATAATACAATTGAATGATAAGGTGTACGTTAAGTAAAATAAAATTTGCAAAAGTGATAAACGATAATTAATAGGATTAAAAACAAAGAAAATATGTATTTACTAAATTTTAAATTTTTAAATGTCAATGTATCTAAAAAAAACTTTTTCATTTGACCTGTACACAATGACAAACAAAACCGAAACAGAATACAGCAAAAGGCACGGGCATCACTCAGAAATAAAAACAATTTAAGTATATTTTAAAAAATTAAACTACATATGTGGTATCACGATGGGCCGTTCAGGCCTAAGTGTGACTCTCGACAGCCACTCCAACCTTACCTAACCTAAAAAATTAAACATTACTAGGCGATAAGTTTTTTTTAAGGACATCACCTTTAATATTTTTAATAACTCTTTAGGACAAAAAATGTTTAAGTGGTATTAGTTAGGTATATTTTGTTTCTATTTGTAAAAATAAGTATTACATTAATACGGATTTATTCAAATATAAATTTGAATGCAAAAGTACAAAAACTTTTCTTTATGAAAGCGAAATGTATTTTTCTCCTCTCTCTCTCATTTATTATCTACGCCAGCGCCATCATCATGATCAATTTTTGCACATGAATTTTTGATTTGACTTCAAAAAATAGCATAAGCACGAAAGTTCAAATGTTCCGTAACCCAAAAATATTTAACAGAACTGAATATATATAAGAAGATTTGTAGATGATGAAATTTAAAACATATTTATTAGTCGTCAAAGCTTGTCCTCTGTAGAGTATGTCATGACTGAAAGGATTACAATGACGAATGCAAAAAAGCTTACGCCCGATTTAACGAAAATTTTAAATTATAGGCACTTACTATAGGGCACGAACTAACAATTCCGATATAAGCGATTTTTAGTGTACATCTGTCTTATACGTACAATAAAAATCGCTCACGTCGGATCAATTAGAACATATCGTAAGCCTTTTTATTTTGAAAGACTTGAGTTTATAAAGGTATAAGGTATAAAAAAAAATTGTCGCCGCGTTATTTCGCTGTGGCGTTGATGGCGATGGTGACGAAAATGGTGCCATCGTTGATTTTAATTATAAGCATAAATATAATTCTGTAATTGTGTTCTTCAACTTGGTATTTCATATTGTGTTGTTGTTGACGTGGGAATATGCCGTTCCATTTTAATATATTTATTTAAGCAGTTTGTCACGCCTGCAAAAAGATTCACGGGTATGTAAGTATATTTATAGACAGATTAAGAAAATATTGATATTTCTTCGACGCAAGTTAAAAAGTGTTTAATTCAATTGCTGATAGTAAATGGTAAATAATTTTTTTGAAATGAACTTAATGAAAAATGTCTGTTTAATATATTGATGGAAGGCACAAACTACTAAAATGATTTTCATGAAAAAAAATACAAAATATATACAAAAAGACACGTGTGTCATTAACCTTCACCTTAGGCATTTTCGAATAGAGTAGATGGGCTGGTTCAAATAAAAACTCAATAATAATCAAGAACGTTTGCTACTTTTCAAATGAAATACAAACACAATAACGAAAGAAAAAAAGTAATTTTTACAATTACAATTCGAATTCAATTACAAATTCTGATGAAGAACAAATGATAAATCCCACTAAAGCTAGAAGAAACAATAACAACAAACTACAAAAATATCGAAAAAGTAAATAAGACTATTGCAATAAAACAAACACATACGACTTAATAAAAAATAAAAATCGATTTCATGCTTACATACATACACACACACACACACACACACACACACACACACATGAGTATAGAACGAGGCATAGCAACAACGACATCGTTGAAGAGCAACCTGGCTGTTTTTCCAAATGATGTTTACATAGACATAGCAGCATGACGCAGCCACCTAACACCCACCGACGATACAAAATTTATATGCCGCGCAAAGCCGCGTCAATTAAATCTGTAATTCTTTAAAATTCCTGGTTTTATTCTCAATTTAAAAAAAAAAAAAAAAAAAAAACAATAATTAGAGGGAGCAGAGAATATCTCACAATTTGCTTGCATTAAATTTTTAACATTTTTGAAACTTTCTGGATTTGCTATTTTATTTTCAAGCAAAGCAATAATTACAGCAATAGTGTATTAACGCGAATAAGTTAGATGCGTAAAATTGTATACAACGAAGGAAAAATTTTAACTTTTCAATGATAACTTTTAGTAGATAACGACTGAAGAACGAAAGCAGTGGAGGACTCGACTTTTTTGGTAAAATTATATTTTCATTAAACTGAACTGGCGAGGTTGCATCTAATTGGGATTTAAATAAGAGTCTTATTGAGTTATTGAAGCAGTAAATACGGAGAGTTCGCTATTGATTGATAATCTATCGACAATTTTCCATCGAATTTGAGACATATAGATTGCGAGATATTTTTGGAAGCATGAATCAATAATAGCTCAAATTCTGTTGAAAATATTCTGCAGTTATGAATTTATTAATTGATTCCAGAGTATTTGAAGAGAATTAGATTCAATGGAATATCTTAATATTTAAATTTAATAAATACAGGAAAAGATAAGGCACAATGAGCAGCTTTGACTGACTGGCATTGTACATGCATGTATACAAAGTACGAACGAAAGTAATAAAAACAGAATGTATTTTCACAATTTCCCATATAAATTAAGTTCTCACAAAGTGATATCAAAGGAAATATCGCGTCGTAGGTTTACTCGCCTAGAAGCGCAAAAAAGACTATTTTTGCAAATTTTTCGAGGAAGCCTATACGAATTGACGGATTGATTTGTTTTTTTCTAAATGAAAGCACTCACTTTTGAGAATATGTTTAATTTTTTTTCTATTAAAAAATCTTCAATATTGGAGTATTCGTGCCCTCTTTCAACTGTCGTAGGTGATTTTGAAGATATCTTTATTTGACAAAATGGCGGGCGTTTGAACTTAACGTAGCAATTTTGAGGCAAAAATTCGTTATTATTTTGCCGATAAAACAAAAGCTAAGTCACTAAAAAATTATACGACAAAGAATAGATTATTATGTATATACAATAAATTAAAATTGCCACAATTTCAAGCCAATCGGTTTAGTGGTTGTTAAGATATTTTGGTCACAAAAGCATGGTTTCGAGAAAAACGCGTTTTAAAGTTTATCAAAGTTTACCTGTCTGATGTGGCTGCTCGGTGGCAGTAAGTAGCCGTTATTTCTTCGAATTCTTTCTTGAAATTTTCCCCAAACATTTTTAAGGTCTTTGGATCTACGGGGCGGTTGCGCCCGAACTTAAGATATTTTAGCGGACAGCGAAGATGGGCTAAGCTCAACTAGTTTCTATTAACTGTTGCTTCTCTATATTCTCTTCTTTTTATTTTGTGTTTAAAGTTTCATGTTATTGAATATTGATGCCAAATGTCAATATGTTGCTATTAATATTTATTGTTACCTGAAAACTTGCCTCTATTGCGGAAAATCAATTTGTATTTATTTAGAAAAATAACATTATTTTTCTAAAATTTGTATTTAGCGCAAAAAAAAAACGATGCAAAATGTTGTAAATACATGGATTTTATAATAAAACTATTGTTATGATAAATATATGTTTGTTAATTATCGTTTACATGTGGAAATATACTTTTCCATACAAAGTTATAGATAATTTATTTAAAATTTTTAGCAGAACTGTGCCGGTTTTACACCGCCATCTGGCCAGCCTACTGTAATATTTATATATATGAGGTGTAGTCGCAATACGTAGATTCAAATTGTCATAAAGTGATTTTGAACATCTGTTAATATATCGACATCACCACATTGTGTTTTCGAGCCAAGTTCTCGTCATTTGCAGCTCAAGCTCATCGAATGCTTTCAAATACTTACGATGGGTTTGCTCTGAGTGAAAGAACGTGACCGCCAAACCGAATATTCACGGCGCCAAGGTTATGCTTTGCATTTGGTGGGACCAGCTCGGTGTGGTATAATACGAGCTACTGTAACCGAGTGTAACCATCACAGAATATTGGTACTGAACGCAATTGATGCGTTTAAGGGGAGCAATGAAAACGGCCATGGTACCAAGAAAGACACGACCAAGTTATCCTCCAGGGAAAAAAAACGGCGGCAGCAAAGTTTTACACCTAATATATATAATGTGTGTCCAAGTTGTTATCACCACAATAAAATAGGTACATTTCTTACTTTCTAATATTATTCCATTTTTCACTGTTTTCTTGAGAGGCACAAGCACTCCATTTCGAGTTAAGTAAAAGCGTAACAAGCAAGGTGCACAAGAATATAGTTGTTTACGAGTAAATAAGTGTGCGTGATTTACTTTAATTTACAAAAAGTCAACATTCGAATTTAAATACCCCCAAAGTACCTCTACTTTTCATTATACCAAACGAAACGATAAGGAACGATAAGTAGGACGCAAGTACGTTCATTCGTATGCTAAAGTGAATTTATTTTCTAGTAGAAGATGCTAGGGTAAGTTAAAGCCAAGAACGCAGCCGTAAGTAATTAAAACCTTTGCTTTAATAATAATATACTTGGCTGGCAAGAAACTACAAAGTAATAAACTATAGCTCCCAAATTAGTACGCGTCATATAGAGAAAATAGGTCAAGTGAATGTACTGCGTAGTTCGCCATATCGGACGGTTGGTCTGCTAAAAACTGTCAATAGAATAAAAGCTCGATATGCAAAATGTGAAGTATTTATGGCGGGGATAGAAATGTACAATCTTAAAGGGGTCACCTGTGTAACATTTTCAAAAAATTTACTATTCTTCTTTTTTTATATATATTTTTCATCTAAAGCATGTAAAAAATAACGTTGCGAAAGTATTTGTATGGATCCCGGAATCGCAGATTGAAGTTTCTGAAAACTTATACTTTAAACACGTTTTTCTTTGATCAATGTTTTTCAAGTGTGTTGGGCAGGGTTGCGCAAAATGTATTCAATGTAACAAAGTATATAATAAAGGAACAAACTGCCTTAAAAACTGTTGAAAAATCTGGTGAGCCCCCGTAATTATGTGAACCAAAAAAAAAAGTTTTAATGCAATGTAATTTACACATATACCCGCATCTGCAGTGCATTTAATGAACTAATAATAATAATTTTGATAAGTATGTGTGTATATGGAAAGAAGGAAGGGGGAAAATCTTATTGACAAACTTTCATAATTTCTGATAAGCTTGTAGGTAGATCGTGGGAGCGGAAAAAAGATATAATTAAGTAGCAGTAACTTGAATAAGGGAATTTGGAAAGCTTAATGTATTAGTAAATATATTCAGGCATATGTATAAAAACTGAAAAGTAACTACTAAAGCGTATCATAATAACACATGCATATGTATATATATATACACATATATAATCGTCGTTTATATATAACCAACCAACCTTGTAACAGTGCCCTCAAACAAATTCTCTGATTAAGGCAACAGCAATAACACAAACACAAAATACAAACAATAGCAATACTAACAGCAATACAAGCAAAAATCATCAATAATTCTAAAAGCGTTACAGCGCACCAACTACAACTAATGTGAGTAAACTTCAAAACTAAAATAAAATATAAATAATCTAGAAACCAGTTTTGCAATAAAAATAAAAATATGTAGTTAATTATAATCACTTAGTTAAATTCAGTTTTTTCTTCGATTTTCCTATACAACAGCAAATTGCAACAGTGTTGTTGAACGAAGTAATATATAGGGCATGGTTTATTAAAAAAAATGCAAAACGTTTTAATTTTCCACAACTTGTCGCTAATAATAATCTCGTTTTAAACACTTTTTTCAAACAAACATTTTTATAAATCAACAGCAGTATTTTTAAAAATTGGTTAGGTTAGAGTGGCTGTCCAATGATAATAGGACATATATAGGACATTTTAGCATTAACTCGCAATGAACATTAACACGGATAACGCAGACATGCGAAATCAAACTTTTTTTATTTACCGAATAGGGATACAGAATTATTCTATCTCGTCGGGGTTTCAAGATATATTAACTTAAACAGCGAAAAGGTCATTTTGCACCGTCTTTAAAATCTGATAACATTTTTCTATAATTTTACTAGTTTCTCTAATAGGTAAATTTTTGGTCCGATCGTTTCAGAATTTTGAAAAGTCTTACTAAAAAATGTATAATGTAAAAATACAAATATTTGCCTTGGTATAGGCTGAAAGAAAAATATTACAAGTTGCTAATTATATTTCTTCTAAATATGTACTCCGTGAACCAATTATACATAAATATTTGAAAATTTTGCAAAATATTTCAAGTTTTTCATAATAATTCTTAAACTATATACAATAGAGGAAGGAAGGACTTGTTTTGAGTGACTTGTGTGGTTCAAAGACCTAGATTTTGTTTGAAAAAGCAATACCCTGATTTTAAAATACAATGACTTTAGTCTGTTTGTAATATCTCAAAAATCTTACGTAATTGCGTACAACAGGGAGATCAGCGCCTTAAAATTTAAAGAAAAAATGTATGTAGAAGGTTCCTGACGCAAAGTTTCGTATTAAATTTATTATCAGTGAAAAAAATATTCAATCAAAATATGCAACACTCTAGACTTTTTTTCATATCTTGGTTGAGTTTTCTAAATTTTACAGTTTCCAAGAACGCGTTCAATATAAATTTCTGATTTGTAATGTGCCATGTCTCATTTAGTTGGATAGCTAGTTCATTGTGTGTGTTTAGGTGCAACACATGCACTGTGTTGTTCATATTGCATATGCATTTGTATAATACATTTATACACTTAAATGTTAAGGTAGTTGTATTTTCGTAGAGTACATATTTTCTGCATAAATCTTCAACGTTTGTAGCGAGACGTAAAACGTAAAATTAGCGATGGGTTTAAAAGTAATCACTTTAATTTGCATTTCTTTCTTGGTTAATTATATTTTCAATTGAAATGTTGTCATGCAATCGTAATTGAGAATAAACCAAATTTAAAACAGAACGTAGCTAGTAGAAGCTGTGGTAACATATGAAAGAATAGGCTAAGTAGATTGTCTTAGGTCAATGATCGTAGTAAGGTTATTTATGCTAAATTCTGTAGATACATTTGCTTTTGTCATTTCTCTTACTAAATTTTCCAAAGTGTTCAAATAGATGCATAACATAATGTATTAATGATCGATTGTAGAGTTTTGTGTCTACATATGATATATGAGAGAAATAATCTCTTTGGTAAAGATTTATGGCTCTTCTCATCACCGAGTTAAACTTTTTTAAGTGAAAACTAATTCAATATAAAAGTGTGAAAACATACCTTTTAAATTTGATTCTTAAGGTCCTCCAGTAAAATGTGTTGTGTAATGCGATGAAATATGCGTCATGAAGCACACACTTTTCCATAGCGACCGTAACAGCATAGAAAATCGATAGCAATCCAAACAGTTTTATCATTTTCGAAATTAAAATGCTAAATTTATAAATGAAGACAACGGCATCGATCGATCAAGCGTAATCCAGGGAAGTGACGACGACAACGATAACTATAATAATGAAGCTGGGAGATGTAGCTACAACATTTACTACAGCTGGTGTTGTTATTGTTTTTGTTTGTATGTAGTATGCAGAGAACAAATAATGATATTGTAGTCATATGAACTGTTTTGTTTTTACTATTTGGGTTTTAGTTTTATGTGAAATGTAAAATATAGTAAACGCAAGACGAAACACAGACACATACGAATGCGAATGCGGATACGAATTAGAATTCAGCAAATTCTTTGGCGCACTTTTCGGTGCTGGAAATTCGCAGCGCCTCTTCTTCATAGTCATCAAAATTGCTAGTATCGCCAGGTCCCTTACACCGTGGAATGAAGGGCGCCTCAATTTTCTTCTGGAAGATCGCTATCCAGTCTGTTGATGCGAACCATTTCTGATTCTTAATATCATTGACGCCCGCTTTCAGATTGCCATAGCGTTTGGTCAAATCGACCTGCAACAGATTGCGCAGCAGGTCCTTTAGATCGGAGCCAAAATGCGACGGGAAACGCACTTTACCCGAGACGATCTTCTCGTAGATTTGTATGGGTTGATCGGCAAAGAAAGGCGGGTAGCCGGCAGCCATTTCGTATACGAGCACACCGAGCGCCCACCAGTCGACAGCCTTATTATAGCCCTTAGATAAAATGATTTCCGGTGCCAGATATTCGGGTGTGCCGCACAAAGTCCAGGTGCGTCCCTTGACGCGTTTGGCAAAGCCGAAATCAGTGACCTTGAGGTAGCCCTGCGAGTCGATTAGCAAATTCTCAGGCTTCAAATCACGATAAATCAGATCCAAATAATGCAGATACTCAAAAGCGAGCACAATCTGCGCAGCATAGAAACGTGAATGTGGCTCCGAGAAGCGACCTACTTTACGCAGATGCGAGAACATCTCACCGCCGGGCACATACTCCAGAACCATGTACAAATTGGAGTTGTCCTTGAAGTGATAGCGTAGAGATACGAGGAACGGAAATTGAATGGCCTGTAGAATGCGCTTTTCGTTCAGCGTATGTTCGACCTGCTTCAGTTTCACGACCTTCTGCTTGTCGAGAATCTTCATAGCGTAATAGTCTTTTGTCGGCTTATGCTGGACAATCATGACACGACCGAAGGAGCCAGTACCCAACGTTTTAATGCGTTCGAAATCGTCGAGTGAGGCGGTGTTTGTTGGGTTGCGACGCCATTTCTCCTCAAACTCCTCTTTGGCCTGCTCGAGGAACTCCTTAACAGTTTCGGCGGCATCCACTTTCTTATTGGAGGTTGTGGCGTTGTTACCCATTGTTTTGGAGATGGTTCCCGTAAGAGTCGAAAGGCGAAAAGTGGCGGAGGTGGACACTTGCGCGGAGGTGTTGGCGGTGGCGGTTGAAGATGCGGCAACTGTGTCCGAGGTGTCTTCGGCGCTAGTGACCACTGCGGCCTGCGAAGGAGACGCGGAGGAGGAAGTGTGTTGGCCCGTGGGCGGTGTTATTTTGTGGCTTTTTTGTTGCTGACTGGTGGCGGTGACGTTTGAAAGCGACGACGACGTTGACGGCGACGAACGGAGAGCAGCGTCCAGCGTGTTAGACGACTGCTGTTGCTGCTTTGACGTTAGCGTCGACGCCGACTCCGGTTGTTGTTGCTCCTGCTGCTGCTGTTGCTGTTTGTTGTTTTCACTACTGCTCGAACTCGAACTGTGATGTGGTTTTTTCTTTTTTAAAAATTGTAAAATGGATTTAGCAATTTTGAATTATTTAAAATAAACTTGGTGTAAGAAAAAATTATAGAGCAGCGTTTCGAATTTAGAGGCAGAAACGCGACGGTGAAATTGATATCAGGAAGTTATTTTTTACAATTTCTATTAACACTTTCAACTTAAGACTAACAAATTATGCTTAGAGATAAATTTTTAACACTGTGTTGTTATTATTGTGAAGAAGCTGTAAAGAAAAACGGAAGGCAAAGAAAACTTTAGTAACTTTTTTTTCTCCCGATTTGCGGACGAATGTGTGAGAGAGAGAGAAAATAAAGTATTGCTAAAACATTCTTATCCTTTGTTTAATAAACAAAGTTCAGCAAATGTTATACGAAAATAATTGGCACACCGTTAATCACGGTGAATTCGTTATAATATTTTTAATTAATTTACCAAAAAAAAATTAACACAAACAACAAAATCACTACAAGCCGCGACACTTCGACCGAGAATTCGAGCACAACGTCCAATTTAAGCGACAGACAGACACGCACTTATTCTTTTTTTATAATTTTCCTCTTGAAAATTTCCCCTTCTTCTTCTTGCTTCTTTCCCAACTACGTTTATTCGCTGTGAGCTGCTTCCACACACTCACACAAATGCACACTTGTATGCTTAATTTTCTGTTCTACGTTTCCTTCTTTTTCTTCTACTTGGATTTTTGCTTTTGGCTATTTTCGCTTTTGATAGGTTTTCGTGTGTACAAATGTGTGCGTATGTGTATCTACGAACGAGTGTGTATTTTTGTCGTCGTTTTTCTTTTCTTTTTCGCTATGTACACATTTTTCTACACCATTTTTCCATTTGCTTGAATTTTTTTAAATTGAAAATTTTCACTTTAGAATTTTGCATATTTTTCCGTTTGCTTTTATTTTCGGGCTATAAAAACATATTTTGGCCCAACATTTTTTAGCACAAATTAGTTTTATAATTTAGACGCGACTCACATGCTAGGTATCAGAGATTCACCATTTCCTTCGCAATTTTTCTAATTGAATAATCGATTTTTACACTATTTTAATTTGCTAAATTAGCATATAATTTGAACATAAATTTTTCAAACATTTTTACTGAAAAACTTTTGCAAACCTAATTTTTTTTTATACTTTTTCTTACTTCTCTTGTATATTACTATTAGAACATGAATTTTTTGTACGAACTGTTAGACGATTTTCACAAAAGAATTTAGCAAATACACTTTAAATTGTTGGTTAATTTGTAATTTTTTATATTTTTCTGTTGGCAATTTTCCACTTTTCTGTATATTTTTATTTTACACCTGCATCCGCTACTTTTTCTTCATCTTCCGAGCAACTTCGCGAAATGGCGAATGATTGTTGTTGTACAAAATAAAAAAGTACTGTATTTCAAAGAAAATTTGGCAGCACTTCAGAATACATTCACGTACAACACTGAGTTTACGAACCTCGCCATATAACAAGAAACAGAAATTTATCGTTTATGACAAATTGCGTACTAATTAAAGAGAAACTGAAACCACAAGATAAAAATTCTATAAAAAAATATTTGTATAAAGACAAGTAAAGTAAAACTTTTAGGAATTGGCATATAAACAAATACTAAATTTTGCACAAAACATTTAAACGAACAGCGCTGTGTCGTCCTGCAATATGGCAGCCACTCAGTGTTACCAAATAGCTTCAACCATGTCAGAAGAATTAAAAAGGTAGATGCATTTGGACAAGTAAAGCTGGGGTTATGTTCAGATTTTACTCGGCGAACACCATTAAATGGTTGTTGCACCGTGCACAAGGTGAGAATGGTTATGCTAGCAGCGTGCAACCAAAATACCAAATCTCTTTGTGGAAATTCTTTAATATGGCAACAGTGCGGCAACTAACCACTGAACTGTAACACATGCACGTGCAATAATTTGGCATTTCATCCAAACGTTTCTCGTGGTTTTCCTCTACAATCTAATTTTTTTGTGCCCTCAGTGAAGCAACAAGCGGAGAGGTTGCATAAAATAGCTGTCTTTCAATTTTTAATTTCAGTTTTAAAGTAAACAAAATTCGAAATGGTAAGTCTTTTATAATTTTATACAGTATCGAATTAATCTAACTCTCATTCATTCTCATTCAGGCTGATGAAGTGAATCCAAAAGCATTTCCCCTTGCCGATGCTCAACTGACGACAAAAATAATGAATTTGTTGCAACAAGCTCTTAATTACAATCAATTGCGTAAAGGTGCAAATGAAGCTACTAAAACATTAAATCGTGGTCTTGCAGACATTATCGTCATGGCAGCAGATGCTGAACCAATAGAGATTCTTCTCCATTTGCCTCTGCTTTGTGAAGATAAGAATGTTCCATATGTTTTTGTTCGCTCCAAACAAGCGTTGGGTCGCGCTTGTGGCGTTTCGCGTCCCATTGTTGCCTGCTCCGTCACCACCAATGAGGGATCTCAGCTAAAATCACAAATTACTTCAATTCAACAGGAAATCGAAAGGCTTTTAGTTTAAGTTTAATTCTTAAGAACTTACAGTATGCAGTTTGCAATGCATTTTCTTCGTACAAATATATACAAAATTTCAATAAAAACACTACTTTTATAGATATGTGTAAATATTATTATAACGTAACCCTTTCAAACTCAACTAAAGCAATCGTAAAGTTGGTCCAAAGTTAAACCGTTTTACATATTAATTTTTTGTTTGTTTTGGGACACATTTTGATCGCATTTTCCAGACATTAGTGTTCCACCATAAATCGATTAGTGTAAGGACAAATTTTTTCCATAAAATTCTTATCCGAGAGTTGCTACTTAAGTTTTGAGATAGAACTAGTAAAAACAAATATTTATCATTGAAAATGACTATTGTTTTTCCATGAAGATCAATACACTTTTGCATGCGTTTGAACCAATTTTTGAAGCACTTTTTCCACTCCGAATGAGGTAACTCTAAAACATGTGTTTTGAACGCATCAACCGCTTCTTCAGGCGACGAAAAACGTTGACTTTGCCATTTATTTTTCATGTGAGGGAATAAAAAGAAGTCATTGGTGCCTAATCAGAACTGTACGGCGGATGACCCATCAATTCGGTGATTAGACTCAGTGTGGCCAACTTTTGTTATTCAAAACCCGCTAAAATGAAGAATTAAACGCGTATTTTCTTTAAAAAAGCGTTAAATTTTTTTCCAAATAAAAGTGCGAGAAAAGTCAATACATTTAAACTTTTTCAGTAATACAGGTACACATCTGATACTTCTAGTCAATGAAAATTTCTTCGATTTTTCAAAGACATTTTAAATAGAAAAAACGTGCAGAGCGCTAAATCACTTTTTTTTCCGCGTTTTAATTTTCAAAAAGCACTGAAATCAGAGGGAAAAGCGAAGAGTTGGCCACACTGATTAGACTATCGAGGTTGTCAAGCGAAAAAATTGGAAATAAATTTTCGAAGAGAGAATCAAAGAAAGAAAAATTCTGAACATGGTTGTTTTGGCCACGTTTACACACAGTGGCATTTGCCACTTCGGAAACAAATTGCTTTGTTTTTTCCGTGTCGTTTTATTAATATTGATAAAATTTACAAAAAACAGTACATTTGCGTACTGATTGAAGGTTTCGGTTCATTTACGTTCATTTTACGAAAATCAGTACATCTGGTTAAATCAGTACGTCTGACAGCCCTTCATATGAGGCATGCCATGTCTCCAGCAAGCTTTTCTTTTTTGGATGCCACAATAGAGTAAGTCTGCTTTTAAACGTGGAGACTAGTTTCTGAAAACTGCGAAGGAAGGAAACACGGGAGCGAACCAGAATTCACTTTTCGTCTTCCCCTCACATTTAACAGTTTCAACAGACTAGTTCCTATGTATAAGAGCAGACTCAGGCACCTTGTCATACTTCGATTTGCTTCTCTTCAGGAAACAGTAAAAGAATCATACTTCATCAAAATCACGCTCTACCCATCGTTTCATCAGACCAATGTTAATAAAACTACTAATCGACTGGCAAAACAACTTCTTTTAATGAATTTTTTAGCCTGGCAACGCTGTCGGCTGTTTGTGGCATTTTGGCAAGTGCTATTTGCTGCTTTTTGCGATCTGCGATTGAATGAATTCAAGACAATTTAAATAAACTAAATTGTTCAATAAATTTTTGCATTTTTAAATAAAAAATGACAAATTTCTTGTGGAAAATAATGTTTAGTAAAAATCAGTGCAAGTGACAAAAAGTGGTGACAAGGAGAAGAAAATATAAACAACGGAAGTGTAAACGAAAAGGAAGAGCAAGGAACAACAGCGGCCAAAATGAAATTGGTTAATAAAATTATAGACAAGGGAATGCAAGGGTAACTAAACTGCATCAAAACGAAAACGATTATTTACTCATCTTTACTATACTTATATCTTTCCTTACATAGCACTGTAGTTCTTGTGCCAGATGAGCCGGAGGACATGTGGCATGCATATAATTTGATTTCGGAGGGAGATAGTGTGCGCAGCACTACCATACGCAAGGTATGATATTTACCAACTAATATGTTATAACAATATAATATAACCAATATGAATTCGTCTTGTCATATTTGTAGGTGCAAAACGAGACCGCCACCGGTTCATCGAGTAGCAGTCGCGTACGCACTACACTCACCATCAGAGTGGAGTCCATTGATTTTGACACGCAGGCGTGTGTATTGCGTCTGAAGGGACGCAATATCGAGGAGAATCATTACGTTAAAGTACATACTAAAAATTTATCCATAGAAACTTATATAAATACGTTGCTTTCTTTCAGCTGGGTGCGTACCACACTTTAGATCTCGAACTGAACCGTAAATTTGAGCTGCACAAGGAGGAATGGGACTCCATAGCATTGGAACGCATTAATATGGCATGCGATCCAACACAGTCTGCAGATGTGGCTGCTGTAGTAATGCAAGAGGGGCTCGCAAATATTTGCCTCATTACCCCTAGCATGACACTAGTGCGAAGCAAAATTGAAGTGTCCATACCACGCAAACGCAAAGGTAATGTGCAACAGCATGAAAAAGGTGTGGGCAAATTCTATGAGAATGTGATGCAGGGTATACTGCGGCATGTGAATTTCGATGTTGTGAAGTGTGTACTGATTGCATCACCAGGATTTGTGCGTGATCAATTCTATGAATATATGTTTCAACAGGCTGTCAAACTGGATTTGAAAATATTGATCGATAATAAAAGTAAATTTATGCTGGTCCACGCTTCTTCCGGATTCAAGCATTCACTAAAAGGTTGACATACTCTTAAATATTTCAGTCGTATGGTCTAATTTCTTCTTCTTTCAGAGGTGCTACAAGATCCTGCAGTTATTGCTAAGATGTCGGATACAAAAGCCGCAGGCGAAGTCAAGGCCTTAGAACAATTCTACACAATGTTACAATGCGAGCCTTCTAAAGCCTTTTACGGCAAAAAGCATGTGCTACGTGCGGCTGAAGCAATGGCAATCGAGACCTTGCTAATTTCTGATAATTTATTCAGGTGAGCAAAAAATTGCCCATTAGAAGTTTTCTTGAAAAAATCTAGAGCTAGAAATGAATTAGGCATGTTAAATAGTCAATATAATGATATCGGCGTACAAAAACAAAAAGGAGGTGAGATATTTGATTGTATATCAATAATGGCAACGGTCAAGTATCACACTGACACCAAATCCTTTCTAGCTATACGAATTTATACTATAGAAAGTAAACTAAGAGAGGAGAAAAGGAATGGTAGGTTACATTGCTGGAATCAAATATATAGGCTTAAGCAATCACTTAAACTGATTTTTTGCGAATCGGGGACTTTAACCCAAAAATACCAGTTTTAAATGTCAAGCTGAGTATAAAAACACTTATAATAATTACGGGTTTCCCTTCAGAGCATTGCCAACTGGGGGAACATATGTCGGAGAGGAAATGAAACGCTGGAGCCTATTCTCTTGCACTGCGAGGATTTCACAATTTCAAAATTTGCTCCTATTGGGGGTATGATATACCTATTAGCTGCAGTTAATTTTTATCTATGTATATCAGAAGCTCGACGAAGCTGAAAATGAATTCAAAACAAGATTAATTTTATAACAGCCATAGCACTCTTTCAGAGCCAAATTAAATCATATTCTTTAAGTCCTAAATCAAAATACTCGCCTATTTACTAATGTTGACTATCACACATTTTAGTATACATACAATTTTTGTTTGTCTATTTATTCGGTCGGTATTTACCTTTTATTTGTTGCACTCCACTCAAGCATTACAAACGTTAATGACCTTCAACTTCAACTTGAGGCAGTTTTTCATTTAGGCGATACATTTCTACACAAATTAAGGCAACACTTGAGTATATATGAGTATGCTCACGATCAAAAATTGTCAGTCCGTCTAACTATTTTTTTCCAAAATGAGTAAAGGAATTTTAATTTTATTTGCTTGCATTTTAAGCTGCAACTTGGCATTTGCCAATTTCGTGCACGCTTTCGCGATTTGTTATCATTAAGTTTAGACATTTTAATTGAACACTCACCCTGGCTCTGCCTCCCTTTTGAATTACTATACCTATTATTCCTGCATACTCATACATAGATGATAGACTCATTCAGCCATAAAAGTTTTCAAGTTTCAATTTGAATTTAAAGTGCGTGCGTGCTAAAATTTTTAAAATTTTATTGCATGATCTTATTTTTGTATTTGTATTACGAATTTTTGAATGTTTCTTACAAATTACCTATAAAATAAAATAGTTTTCGTTATTATACTTGAATTTTTATTAAAATACTTTACAAATAGGTTAAATATATATTAAGTTGAACAAAAAAATACATAATAAAAAATTTAGCACATAGTTCAGTCGGAATTTTGAAGAACCTCTTCATAGTATGTCATTGAGTTTGAGAAGTATATCCTAATCTACAGCTAGAACCCATCCAAATCGCTATCACTTGACGCACGCATTGGCAAATCTGGCTTGTCACAGAGTCGTCGTCTTCGCTTATCTGAAATATTTAGCTGATTGCTGTTTTATGTAATTTCGCAAATTCAAAAAGCAACAGCAATAACACAAGAAAAAATTGAAATTTATTAGATTAGATTAGGAAATTCTTAAACTTTTTTTCGTGTTTGCTAATTTACCAATGAATTCGATTCTTATTTTCTTGCTGCTGCTGTTTCTCTTTTATGACCTCATTACGTTTATTTTTTTCTTGTTTATTGTTTGGATGTTGCTGCTGTTGGGGTGTTGATTTGATTGATTTTTTTATGAAACGCGTATAATATTCTGTTACTGTTTCTCTCGACGGCAATAATTTTAGATTTTTTTCCCTTAAAACTGTAGATTTTTCAATATGTAATATTTCGCTTCTATTTTGTGTTAGCTTTTTATTCAGTTTACTATTGCTATTGCTGTTGTAGTTCCACTGAGGACATCCACATTCACAGATGATGTAGTCAGGCATTTTCGTAATCATTATATGATGATTTGACTTGGGGAAATTCTAAAATATAAAACTGATTAATGAAAAAAAAAAAAAAAATAGAACTTTCTCTTTAATTGATGCAATAGAAAGTATGATATAAAAAGTAATTTCCTACGAGTCGTTGCTGCGTTGCATGTTCATTTCAATCAACAAGTGATCAAACATTATCTATTAAAAGCAATGTGCAGCAATTTTAGAAAACAACGATATAAATATGCAGAAATTTGAATAGAAATATTGAATGTTTGAAATCAATCGAAATTCACAAGACATTATTTTTAAAGTCAGATAGGTATAATGACTACACGGTGTATTTAGGTATATAAATGTGGGTAAAATCCACTCTAAATAACCTGAAGGGCTGGGTCTGTTAGCATGCATTTTTTGTCAATGTCAGCTTGATAGTCTCTAGGGTCCCAGGTTCGATTCCCGGTTAGGGTATGGTTTCTTATCTATTTTTCTTCTTTTCATATTCAACATAATACTTTGTTTCTTTTAACTTTTGTCACATGTACCGTACCAATTTTGTTTAAGTATTATGGTTTTTCATTGTTTTTTACCTTTTTTAATATTTTACTCATGAATAAAAATTTACCTATTTAATTTTGTACTTAGATAAGTTAACTAAGCATCCATATAAACTGTATCCCGTTTATTGGATAAATAAATAAACATTTAAGCAGAAAAAAAAAAAACAATGCTTTGCATTTATAGGATTATCCCATGTTTTTATTAAGAATTAAAAAAAGGAGGCTGCCAGCCACAAGTATGCTGGGCGCATACTTCAATAGTGGTGATCACTTAAGAAGCACTCTCCATTCCAAGCTGTTGATTGATCTCGATACCAGAGCAGTGAAAGTTGCGAAAATAATGTGGCAATGTCATAGAATATTTGGGCTGACTTGCGGACTAAGTTTTAAGTTAAGTAATTTTTCACGGAATATGCCTACGCATTGTCTGACCATACCTATTGTATGGGGTCGCAGCAGGTTTCGTATCCGAGAATCGTGAAGCCTATGTGATACATGTCTAGAATATGATGAAACTGTCTGGCATTTCATCTACGAATGCCCTTCTTATGCAAGTTTGCTTCGAGTACAAAATTAAGAGAGTGACCCTCTTCGGGACGGATCACAACGAGCTTTTGAGCCTAAAAGATCTTCGCTTTTTGCGAACTCTGACACTATACAATACAAAACGCAAATATTTTTTTTTTTACTTCTCTACTATTTGTTAGATGATTTCTGATTTCTTTTCATTGACCCACTTTAAAAAAACTCCCATATAGAAGTATTCCTGATAATAGTTTTTCCGCCCAGTTTCTTTTTTATAGTGCTAATTTTACTGCGTATTTTATGTAATTTAAGATAAATTAGTGTAGGCGCATATATGTATACGAATATAAGAAGTTAAAATTATCAGCTTATTAATCGAAAAATATCTTAAAAGGCTTGAACTCATTTGGCAAATAATTGTTGTTATGGTCAAAACGACATACGTTTAAATGTAATAAAATGAATGGTTGGCACATATTGTAAATATGTTGTATGCCTTAATTAGATTAAGCTGACAATTAACATATTAGCAAGTATTTACACATACACACACACAAATTTAGCCAGAAGAAAAAACGCTGTGTATTGGTGTATGTTGTTGAGTCTCATATGTGGAGTTTGAACTTTTGTTTGTTAGTAAATGTGTAATTTTGTTGTTGCTTACAATACTTTTTCTATTTTTTAAATATAGATTATTTTCATAATCACCATTTGCTTGCTTGTGGCTATATGCATTGCCATAAATTTTCTTTTTAGCTGACAGCGTCGTAGTGTTTCTTTTTCCCTTCATGCATAAACACTATTTTTTATTCATATGCCTCGCCCATCGCTTTATGTGATATTTGATCATTCATTCGATTTAACTAGAGCGTTTGGTCGATTTTTTCTTTGTGGCAAGAAAAAAAATGCAATTCTAGAATCGGTGAAGATCGTTGACAAGTTGCAGCAAGTACTTGCAGCTTGCTGTTCCAGTTTTTCAGGTTATGGATGTTTCGCTCTTGCTTTTCTTCTTTTTGTGCCTTTTTCATTTTGCTTTGCATGCAAATAATTCTATTTTAACCCAGTAATGTCTAGAGGTTTCATAGTGCACCTTGTCGCTGAGCTGTTCCTGAGCCAGGTTCAAAAACAATTTTTTTCTCAAGATACTTTCTTGATCTATCTACTTTGATACCCGCTCGTCCTTAATGGGTTAAACTGATTTTTAGTATAATTAATTATGGAAGAAACGTTATTGGCTTTGGAGTTTGTTTCTCACACCAAAAGCGGTTGTTTTTATTTTTTATTCAAACGAAATGCTGATTTTTCTTTTCTATAGATATGTACATTTATTAAGTTACATAAGTAAATAAATGCTATATTTTACTAAACTCTGTACTATATAATATTTTTAGGCTTCTTCTAATGCCGAATTAAACCGAAACTTTTAATCTTTCTAATAATCACAATGAATAAATTGTTCATCAGCTTAAGCTCAGCATGCTGATAACAAATAACCGCCCATCAATTCTTCAATTACTTGTATGTAAGTAAGTTAAGGTGCCTCACGTCCTACACAGAAATAAAAAATTTTTGCTTTTTATGAAGACTCCCAAAATATTTCGATTCCAGCAATTGAAATCGCATAGAGCAAAAAGATAAATATCCAAAGATGTATATGAATAAAATGTCTCATATTTTATCAATTTTCAAGGAAAATACCTTCACTAATATTTCCAAATGTTTTGATGCAAAACCTTATCAGTTTTGAATCCCTATTATTTGGCTTTCTTAATTGGCCACAAGTAACCTACCTAACGAAAATGTTTCCCATATAAAATCCGAATTTTTTATGTTTTTTTCAAAACGATCTGGCCCACAGTTTATCATTAGACCCATTTTTTTGAAAAACAAAATAAACAAAGGAGTAGTTAGCATCCACCTTTTTTTCCTGAGGCACCTTAGTGTATGTATAACGTGTAAAAAAAACGAAAAACTAAGAATTTGTATTTGCTGATTGTAAATTAATTCCATTCGCTTATATTCATATTTTCTCTAGTTGTCTCGAATTTTATTGTCACAAGTGTGACTGGCGCTTCGGAACAGTGTTGTCGTTCCTCAAATCCATTTGAATTAAATGTTTCACAAATATTCTTTACTTATTTTTATAATTCCTCTTTTCGTTTTGTGCCCGCTTTTATGGTTATTTCGCAATCATGGCTATAACTTGATAATTAAGTGTTCTCGTATTTATGCATACCATTCATTTTAGAGCCTCTTAACATTTTTAAATAGGTTGTGCAAAAAAATGTACGAACAAATAAGTTCTATTGTTAGTGTGTACTTTAAATGTTTTTCTGCTATTGTTGTATGCTCATAAATTGAAACTTTCACTTTCCTGTCACCATTTCTTCTTAAATTTACCTTCTTTTTTCTATATATACATATGTATCTTCATATGTATGTGTATGGCAGCTCTTTTTGCGATTTCTTTAGCAGCAAAGTAACAAACAATTTTCCTTGTAAATTTAATTAGTTTATATGTTTTTTTTTACTTATTTCTTTCGTAATTTTCTCATAAGCAACCAGCCAATTTTGTTGCGTTGAACGTATTTAAAAAATTAGTTTACCTGACCCGTTGTTCACTTAAAGAAACCTAAACTGCAACTGATTCTTTCAACGTTTCTGCTTCCTACAATTTTTATAACTTGCGTTTCTCCCAGTTGTACCGGCGTTGCTCTCTACGCTCGTGGCATATCAATAATATCTATTTCTCTTTCATTGTTGATATGTAGTCTCTTAAATGGTTGTTGCTTTTAAACGAATTTCATTAGTGATTTGCCTCTTTGATCAAGAAATTACAAATCAAAATATTAGCAACAATTTTTGTTGCTACTTTTTGCTTGTATGGGAAAGTGCGCGCTTTGGAGAAGGTTTGATTTATACTCTCAATTCTTCTGTGTAAATGCCATATAATTCTAAAAGAAGATTAAGTATGTTCCAACAAATTATTTCATCAATTTAAGCCCGTTAAAGCAGCACTACAGTCAGAGCTGTGCAACTATTTATTACTTCGTAATCAATTACTAAAAGATTATGATTCTGATGAACCGATAAATTTATGATTGTGATTACTTATAATGGTAATCAAAAGCATTTCGTATGTAATTATGATTATTTTAAGTAATCATACTCGTATTTTCTTATTTTTGATTACGACTACTTGTAATCATAATATAAATTTTTTGATTGTGCTTACAAGAAATTATAGTCATAAATTTTTTACTTCAATTACAAATAATTATAATGAAAAATTTGTTAAATACGATTACTCACATAACCAAAATGAAATCGTTATCAAAAGTGCCTAGCTCGGACGAAAGTACAACTACAAGATGGCGTCTGAAGTGAAAGACGTGTCGTTTGTAGCTTCAACACAATGATTTTATTTCTATTACTATCCTTTGGAAATAATAGAAGCAAGGAAAATTGAATTATTTTCACGATTACTCTATCAAAGAACACCTTACGCCGGAGTTGCCCTCGCGAGAGATAAGAGTCACTGACGCACTGAACATGGTGATGAATTCGGTGTTCTGAGACGTTTTCATATTAAAGAATATCTGGGAACAATTCCTGGAATTAACAGCCGCAGGTGGAATAGCATACACACGTGTAAAATAACCAAGAAGTTCTGACCTACTCACCAAGACCCGAACTCCTGTAGGTACGAGTCACTTGTCAACCCTGGCTTGGTGTACCAGAATGAGACCAATATGCACCATTGAAAGATCTAGCCTTAAAAATTTAATTCTCCTCTGCAAAACGCCTTTTTTATCCCATTTTAAAAATCAATTTACTTTTATTAATTAAAAAATGTTATAGACTTTGCAAAATATTTAGTCAAAAGTACTATCTATTCTTAGACGACCTCGATAGCCTAGTGGATAGTGCACTAGACTTTCATCTGGGAGGTTCGGGTTCGATTCCCGTCTTCGTCTGGTGGTTAATTTTCATTACTTTCTTATATTCACTATCAATATGAAGTGTATGAGAATTATAAGATAGTGTACAAGTACACACATTGGTTGGTAATGGCAAAACCACCAAGCCGATAAAAAAAATTGCCACACCGCCGTTCGGAATCGGCGTTAAACTGTAGGTCCAACTATGTGGTATCACAATGGGCCGTTCAGGCCTAAGTGTGTCTCTCGACAGCCACTCCAACCTAACCTAACCTAACTATCTATTCTTAAGCTTAGTGATTATAATAAAATATTTACAGTTTTTGATAAATATTGGTTTTTAATAACTTGAAATGGTTTTCACTACAGGAAAATGTTAAACAGCTATTATTTTTATTTTTAAAACCAAGTTTTATTATACTAGCAGCCTTTCAACTTTCTTCCCAAATTTTATTTTGTTTATTGTTTCAGTGTTAGCAACAATAGAAAATAGTCGCTCATATTCGTTTGGCAAAGATGCAATATAATTAAAAAGTCTAGTTAAATTTGGAAAAAGCTTACCTTTATGCAAAACCGTTTTTACCAGCTACGGGTTTTCACAAGATAGGAACTTTGTAATTTGACAATGAATTATTTTCTTATTCCAGTTCGTAGTGATAATTCGTTAAGAACTTCCAAATGGAAACAAATTAGAAAAGCGTTGGCATTGGCTTAAAAATCCCTCTTTTACATTCAAAATTCCGAGCGCCCTTTTAAGTTGCAAAAATCCCAAAATATGAGCGAAATCCTGGGTTCTGGCAGCACTGTTGCGCACTCACTTTAAATGTTCTCTTGATCGCTTGCGTGTTTTTATTTGCTTTGTGTTGGCCACTTCCACTGAATGCGCTCTTCAATCGTAGTCTCTTTTTGTTTATAATCTCAATTGAAACAAAAAATGTTGGTAGGAGTTTAGCGATGTATACGTTTCTTCGTGTTCTTGCATAAGCCATTATGTTTGTATTTTACAAGTACATATTTACGTGTAGGAATTGTTGAATTTTATCATGTATCTTCTAAAGAAGTTTTAAGGTTTTTTGAACTCGTCTGGATTAAAGAAAGTAAATGCGTGTGTTTGCTCTACCAGCTGCAGCATTTTTGAACTTGTTTAATTTGAAAATCTCAGTTGTTATTTTGACAAAATTCTCATGTACCTCAATCAATGCAGCAGCTTTAGCTATCTCTAAGGTATTTGCGTATATGAGCAATAAAACTACTTTAATATTGAAGCTTATAAATTATTCAAGCAATAAATTATTATAATTAACCTTTTTAATTTCAACTTTCCCACCATGTATTTGCATTAATAATTTGTTATTTATTATTTTTATGAAATACCTTTGTTGTTTTGTAGATGTCAAGATGTTAGTCTCCGAAAGGAATACGTTAATTTAGTTGAATCAGTACGTGATGCTGGTGGCGAAGTGAAAATTTTCTCAAGTATGCATATATCTGGAGAACGTAAGTATAAGTAACTAGTTTTTAGAAACCTTAAAATTTGCATGCAGATCCACAGATCCAAATAAAATCGATCAATCTCACTTTTGGCCAACAAATAATCAGAGGGAAGATGTGTGAATCTGTTACATTCATACATACAGAATGCAATTTTTCAGCGTTTTTGTATGCCTTTCAGATTTTGCATTTGTAATTTCGTGACCTCGTTTACGGTTCTTCATATTCAAAATAAGATTTTGTTTTAAAAATTATTCAAAAACAAAATTCTCATACGTGCATGTATTGCACACGAGTCGCGGCATGAGTCCATAGATGCAAAAATCACTTTCGGTTTCATTAGATGCAGACAGCAAAACGAGAAACATAGCTGCAGCTATGTATGTACTAACAAAACATTTTGGTATTTTTAGCGCCACAATTTCTCTTTTGGGGGCAAAACTATTTTGATTTAGTGGTGTAGAAACGTGAGTCATCGATACGCAACACATCACATGTGATCTCTGATTTTTTTTTATAACAAATTCAAAAGGAGCTAGAGAATGGGTGTAAACGTTTTTTAAATCATAACCTGCAGCAATCTTTTTTCATCATGTGAATTTGTAACTTTTTTTATTCATCATGGTTTTCACGTTCTGTTAGCTTCGGTGTAGCTTACTGCAAATGTGTGGGTTGATTGATTGGTCTTGTTCTTAATCTAAAAAGTTGCATAAACTCAAGGTAATCGCTTTCAATGCAAACAACTCATATTCACTTTGGCTATGCCTATCGTAATGTTAATCCATTATTTTTATGTGTTTTTTTTATAGAACTTTCTCAATTAACTGGTGTGGCAGCAGTTTTACGTTTTCCTATGCCAGAGCTCGAAGATAGCGATAATGAGAATGATGTTGGTAGCGATTCAGACACGGATTGAATGATCTGAATGCACAAGGTATCTTCTAATTGTAACTACGTTAAGCTTGTAGACCAATAATAAAGAGAAATGCATAAATAAATATAAATATACACACCCATATGCAAAAACATAACGAAGCCAATAAATTAAACTAGTTAACAAACGAAGCAAAAAGAGTCAGGAAGAAACAAAATGTGTACTTTTATATTACATTATTGTGCTGAAATGCATACGCTTAAAAAATCCTTTAAACTAATCAAAAAGAAATTACATGTAAATGATATCAACGAAAATATTTAAACAATAAATTTAGAGTTTACACGTGCATAAAATAGCAAAATATGATAAGAAAGAGAAAAAGAAAAGTTATGCAATTTACATTTAATTCAAAACTGTAGGGAACGAGTGAATTTTCACAAGATGTGTTATTTTTAATTAATTTGTTTGTATTCATGTAAGGGAAATAATTTTATTTGCTGTAGTTTTACTATAAAAAGAACATGTTAAATTGATATTTGTGTATACATATTTGTAAGTTTTCTATTTGATTGCAAATGACTAGCTTATGTCTCATGTTTAGTTTATTTATGTAAAATAATAAAGAGAAGAGAACAACGACGTACTTTTAAGCGAATGCGTTTGACTGAGGTAAGAAAAACAAAGTTAGTACACGTTTTTGGAATCGACAACATTTTATTCTTTGCAATTATGGCGGATTTAACTTCAAGGAGAAATCTTTAAGTCCATTTTTTTAATTTTTTCTGATTTTTGATTTTCACAATGCGCGGTGCTATGAACACTGGCAAAACTCAGCAAGTCTACAGATCGATACATATATAGATAAACATACATACTTTTCAACTTTCATAAAAATTTTAATTGATTACATTTGAATTTTAATTATTACGGATCCAATCAACAAATGAATTTGGACTTAGGAATTTCTGCTTGAACGATCAAGATATGATGGTACGCTTAAATACTAAAATAGGCAGCATGTTAGTTTCCTGCTGCCACAGCTGCAGCAGCCGCCTTTTTGACAGCTTTCTTCGATGCTTTTTTCGTCGCCTTATCCTGTGCATCAATTACTCGTCGTTTCTTCTTCAACAGCCATTCTTCCTTCTCCTTGGCTTGTTTCTCGCGTATCAATTTCCGGAATAGATTACGATGACGTGGTTTAACCATACGCGCCTGGAGTCGATGTTCATCGACTTCACTCTTGCGAAGCAATCGCTTATTTTCTTTGTGCACTTTCCCCGTTTCTACAGTCATGTTTTTTTTCTGCAAAAGGAATATTTAAATCATTAGAAATCAGTCTATAGTTCTTTAATACTTTTCCACTTTAACTTACCTCTTGTATTCGGAGCTTTTGCTTTTCATCGATATCCTCCAATTCAACGCCATCATCTTTCTCGTCAGCTTCATCGTCGGACTGTGGCTCATCGTCAATTTCATCCTCGTTTACATTATCCATGCCATACTCTTCGAATTCGGCCTTTTCTTCCTGATAGGCTAGTTGCAGTTGCGCATCAATAAGATTTTGATTAGCTTCTTCTTCTTCTTCGCCGTCTTCGTTGTTCGATTCTGATTCATCATCGCTTTGTTCTAAAATATTTATACGCAAATGTTTAAAATTAAATTAATTTTAAAAAGGTAGGACTCTACACTCACCATGTGTCTCGATCAGTGAAGGATCATGCAAAGCCTTCTCTTCGGGTGGAATATATGCCTCACGCTTAGCATCCACAAACGGTGAAAGATGTGGTGGCAGCACCACACCAATAAAGTACTTGTTTGTGGGCAACAGCGTGCGTTGATTGACACAATCGAAAACCCACTGTGGCTGAATATAGTCACGTGAAATATATTGTTTACTCAGACTGGGGCGATCAACAATTTGATGTGTGATGCTTTCATCAGTCTCAGTATATGTGGCACCAGTAAAAACTGATGAATCCCATGATACTTTCCCGCCAAATGATCGTATCAATATTACAAGTGGTTCGCGCGGCACTTCACGATTAATAAAGAATTTCAATCCCTTGAACAAAGTACGCAGGCGGGCAATTTCTTGTGCTTCCTGTTTCATTTTCAATATGCGTTTCGAGTCTCCATCCTGCTCCAGCAATTCCAAATCCATTTCTTGATCTTCTTCATCCTCTTGAACTTTATCGGTGCGCATAAGCTCAAAATTTAAGGCAACAATACGATCGGACACAAAGGAAGATTCATCTTTCAGAGTGTCTTCGCTGTCGTTGAGTACACCTGCTGGGAACTGTGGCGGATAAGCGATATTAAGGTTGTTATACAAACGGAAGTTCACAAAACCCAACATTATCGTATAGAACTCGACGAAAATTGACATCACTTTGAAATCAACCTCGGCCTTAGAATGTGGTTTGAATGGATAGTAGTGTGGCACAATCCATGTAACCCTCTGGCCTTTGATGTCTGCTTGAAAATAGTAGCCTTTAATAGAGATGAATACTTTGCGCAGCGATTTCGAGGCAATGACATAATGAAGAAATTCTATGGTTAGCCGACGACACAACGCTGATTGCTCACGTGGAATTAAACGTAAAGAAGGAAATGTGCTGAAGAGAAAGAGCAGCGTTAGGCAATCATCCAAGTCCTTAACAGCATCGATAAATGTGGGGTAACGTTCCTTGACGATGTGATCAATTTTCAGCTCGGGGAAGAGGGCCATGCGACGTTTCAAATTGCGAAAATCTTTAATTGCTCGATCACGTCCAGTTTTCTTGGCAAAAATCTTTTAGAAGCAAACATTCAATATAATTTCTTTACAATGACATCGCACTCACCTTATAGTCACGCAGTGTCCAAACAATTGGTTCGTGCAGAAGAAAACGTATATCTTTGGCATGATAAAGAATTTTAATGTCAGAGGATCCTTTCTGGGCACGACGACGATGTTTAGGCTCGCGCGGATACACACCCTTGATGATGCACAAGCGACGGAAATCATTGAGCGATAACTGTAGCTTTCGCAAGGCAGCCCGACGTGTAATATATTGTGTGGCCTCGCCAGATTCATACTAAAACGAATGAGAATTAAACAAAAACAATTATTCATCATAACCTTATTTTCTTCCTCGAGCTAATTATATTTGGTTGGTTTTTGTTGAAATTATTTTGTTTTACACTTACCTTCTTAGGACGACGCATTTTCTTTCGATTTCAACCAGCTTTTTTTCGATAAATTTAAAATAAACGCGTTGATTATACTACTTTCAGCAAAAAGAAATCTAATGCAAAATAAAAACACACGTTCTATTCGAAAACGTGTGTGCCAAAAGAATTTGTATTTGCGAATGTCATGTCAAAGAGACAAAGTTCATGGTTGCATTGCAAGGTATTAGTTCTACTTTAAATAAACACAGAAGAAATTGATAAAGTTATAAATAATTTATATTAAATTTACATTCATATCGAATTTTTATACCAAATTTATTAATATTTCTTTGTTCAAAGCAGTATTGTAAATTTTACATTCTTTTTTGTTCATGGAAATATACAACCCTGCAACTCCAATAATAACGGCGAATAACGAAAACAGCAGCCGTAAAGTGAAAAATTTAAGGAATCTCTTTTCGTTGCGCTGCAGTTTTGTAATTGGGAAAAATTAATTCCATTAAGCAAAACGAAAACTTGGAATAGGCACAGCAGCAGAAACCCATAAAGATGAGTAAACTTACATATTCAACAGCAAATCTGACGGATTTGCAGCTGAAGGAGCAGGGAAACCAGATGTTCTCAGCCCGAAAGTATGACGACGCAATCAACTGTTATACGAAGGCTATTGTAGGTTTGGATAAAAAACAAAACTTTGATTTTTCACTTACACATTTCCTTTCGCATTGCATTTTACTACATACACAGATGAAGAATCCCAGCAATGCGACATACTTCACTAACCGTGCACTCTGCCATCTGAAACTGAAGCGCTGGGACTTGTCATGTCAAGATTGCCGTCGTGCATTGGACATTGATGCGAATCTCTTGAAGGCACACTTTTTTCTGGGACAGTGTTTAATGGAATTGGAATTGTATGATGAAGCTATTAAACACTTGCAGCGTGGTAAATTGTGCAATAAGCGATGTGACTAGATTTTCTTAAACAACATTATTATTACAGCTTTCGATTTGTCCAAGGAACAGAAACAGAACTTTGGTGATGATATCACGTCACAGTTACGTTTGGCGCGCAAAAAACGTTGGAGTGTACTGGAGGAGAAACGTATATGTCAAGAGATTGAGTTACAATCGTACTTAAATAGGTTAGTAATATTTTATTTAAGCTTCGGTATTGATCAAAGTAATAGGTAAGCTGTACATGTATAATTTATGCCTTGATCGAATTATGGGTTTGTCGGTCATTTAGTCAAATTGTTGGTGCTGTGGTACAAGAAAACAAAACCTAAAATAAGAGTGATCATAATAATTTAATAAACACTTAGCAAATACACAAGAATGGATAAGAAATAATAATAGTTTACAGTAGATAGGCAGTAACACGTTCGCGGACACTCAAAATTGTATCGAGGTGCAAAAAGAGACACAGCGGCTCTCTTAAAGTAATAGTAAAACTTAAATTTTGATTTTTTTTTTTTTTGGTTTTATCTAAGTTTTAACAATATCACATTTTATTAGTAATATACACTGAATACTAAAGCATTTAGTTCGATCAGCAATCAGTTCGATTGTATATTATGTGGACGCTATATAGAAATGAATGTCGAAATTTGTATTATTGATTTGAATGCTATAGCATTCATATCGTATTGTAACACCGTGAAAATGGATGTTATAGCATTCACGTCCGCGAACGTGATAAATGACGAACGTCGTATTGCACAAAATATGATGAACTAGTTGGTAAGGTCCCAGTAACTGGGGCTATTTTTTTACTTAAGAAATCTCTTTATGAAAAAACAAATATCAAAAGAGAACCAAACTACTCGTTGGTGTTTGTTTTGTTATTTGTGTATGTAGATAATAGGTCTGTTCACGTACAAAAATTGTTAACAATTGTCACTGAAAAAGTGTTCACGTACTCAAAAAACTTTCAACGAGAGCGTAGGAAAAAAATAGTTGAAAGTTTCTGAAAGTGTCAAATATACAAATGTCAAGAATAATTTTGGTTGTGTTAAATTTGTTAAAGTGAATTTGTGATTTTGAAAATGTATATTTTTGTGAATGCGAGTGTGCCACACGAAATGAATTCAACAAATTACTTTTTAAATTAATTAAATTAAATTATAAACTGCGAAATATTCTTTCGCGCTAAAAATTAACTGTCAAAACAACGAATCAGCTGTTTAGTTGAAAGTTTTTAATAGTTTTCTGTTCTCGTACTTTTTCTGTTAGTTTCTCTTTGTGACAATTTTTTTCTCAATCTTTCTTTTACTCTCTCCCTGAAAGTTTTTGATGGAAAAGGACGTGAACATAGCTAATTCGTTAGTGCTTGATTATATTGGTGCTCGGTGTTCGACGAACACAAAACATTTTCTCCCGTGCTCGGTCGAGGCGGTAACATTAAGATGAAGATTCTCTCTTTGTGTTCGATGCAACAACAATTTCATGGTGTTCGCCGAGCATACTCCCAATATAACCATATCCATAGATAATTCTGAGAAATGCCGTTCCTCATGTCCTCTCTCTCTCATTTGTTATTTACTCCCGCTTTGTTCAGTGAGTGAATTTTTAAGAACTTCCGACGCTAATATTTTAGAATTGGCTTAACCGATTTTAAATCTGATAGTTTTTGGCTAACCTACTCGTCAAGCTTTAAACTGATATATAATATGATAGTGTAGCACTTCTGAATCTTCTGGAATAAAAATGGAGTTACACTAATAAATGTATAGATTAAGGCAGAACCTTGAACCTAAATGCTAGTAATCTGTGCATTTTGTAGTTAATGCGCTAAAAACAGAAACAAGAGGTAGACAATCTATTGGTCAGTGTTGAACCCATTATTAAAATAAAGAATACCATGACAAAGGAAGTCTATCGCGATATTCTGAAGGAGTCGTGTTGCTATATGTGGAAGAGAATATCCCCCTGCGAGTACACTTTCAGGCATCCCGTAAAAATAGGATATTAGAGCATATCTAGTCTATTATCATGATCAGCATTGTATGCTATTAGATTTTTATCTTCAAGTTATTTTCATTTTATAGACTCATTAAAGAAGACATGGAAAATCGTTTGGCCAAACTGAAATTAGATGAACTTACCAACGAGGATCAATTGAAAGACAAACAACAAGAAATCGAACAAGAGTGTGTAAGTTGATTCCATACAAATTTTAAGTTTAATTACACACGTTGGTTGGTAATGACAAAACCACCAAGCCGGTAAAGAAAAATTGCCACACCGCCGTTCAGAATCGGCGTTAAACTGTAGGTCCAACTATGTGGTATCACAATGGGTGTTCAGGCCTAAGTGGGTCTCTCGACAGCCACTCCAACCTTACCTGCATGTGAGTAAAGGGTTAGGTCCACTTAAAAGTTAGTATTTTAAATAATTTTTTTTTTTAATTAATTATATTTATTTCCAAAAAATATCAATACAGAGTTATTAAACTACTACTACTACTATGATGGCACAACAGCCCATGGAGGGCTAAGGCCGAGCTTTTTCGCATCCATTCATGTTGTGTGAGTTATATTTATACACGAATGAAAGGGGCCTACAGTTTTATGCCGAATCCGAACGACGAAGTGAAAAGCTTTTACATAGGCAGTTTTTATTCTTGGAGGTTTGCCATTGCCAGCCCAAAGGTGGTGCCGTGTAGAAAATTTTTTATTTTTTCTATTTTCTGATTTTTGAGCGTGCCGAGATATGAACCCGGGCACCTCTGCGTAGCAGTCCAACACACTAACCACTAGGCTACGGCGACTATGCTTTATCTTTACTTGACCAAAATTAAAAAAAAGAATTAATTGGTGATGAAGTTATCGCGTTTTTCTCGAAACTAGTTTTTCAAGTCGGTGACCACTCTTATCCGCAAGGCACTATTTTTAGAAAGGGGTCCAACAAAAATGGCGATAACTTCGTCAACAATTAATTTTGCTCAAGTAAAGATAAAACATATGATAATAACTCTGTATTGATAGTTTTTGGAAATTTTTCGCATTTTTTTCTCTACCCAAATATCTCGTGACTGGCACATTTGTTCTTTCATTATGAAGAGTAACGATGAAATTAAATTTAGAAAATGTTTATGCTTTTTTTTCTTTAGGTAATGAGATTTATTGAGTCATGAAATATGTAAGAAAAAACAAAGCATAATAAAGACAATGATAATGGTTAATATCATTTATATGACTATATATTTAGCCAAGAACGTTTTTAAAAAATATATGAGTAGGAACTTTAGGAACTATTATTATTAGATAGACTGTAATGCACTGCGACCATTGTTGATCTTTTGTGCAGCCAATGAGCAACCTCTAAACATTGCGTCTCTGACCCGCCCTTCGCGAAAAATTCGAAGCAGTTTAATATCACACTGTGATATTTATATTTTCACTAATAGTCAAGCAGTCATAAAACCACTTGCTGGTATATCTAACTACTAATTCTAAGGTAGTCTCAAGAAGACATCTACTTAGAAGACAAAAAAAACATGTTTTTCAAGAAATTTTCCTAAAGTTGTGTATGTGTATATATTTAAAAAAAATCTTACATACGTTTGGTAATTTAATGTTTGAAGAATATTTAAAATGGTTGACTTATGTCGGAACTGTAGACGCTTCCGTAGAGAACTGTTTTTCAAAAGCCTTTTAGGTTAAGCACAGTAACTCAAGAGTAAACCATGTGAAATTAAAAATAAAAGAATGTTTCAGCAAAAAATCATTTATGTCAAAATGACTTAAAAACGCGTTTTTTATCTGAAAAACTGAGCTTAAATTGAATTTATAAATAGATATAATCATCTGAGAATAAGTTCATTTATTCTTAAAGGTGTGCACTTAATTTCTCCTTGATCAGTTAAAAGCTAAGGCTTTAGAAACGTTGTTTTGATAAAACCGTGTTTAAATTTCAAATCCAATTTTTTTCATATAAACTCTGCAATTCTGTATAAAGTCGCGGCCGTGTATATCGATTAAATTTTATCGGACCAACTCCAAAATTTCATGGATGCCTAAATCTATATGTTACTCATACAAAGTTGCATGCTTATCCATAGTTAACAATAAGTTAGAGTTAAAAATATTTGCTTATTTTGGAGAAGAAAGAAATGTTTATATATTCTCTGCAGTTGTCTAACTTTTGCCAAAAGAGTGCTGTCATCTTTAAGCCAAATCTTCTTCAGCAATTCAGCAGACATTGAATCTGTTCACATTAAAGACTTAGACAAGTTTATTATTACAACTGCAAATTAATGCCCAAACCATTAGGGAAATTTTGAAAATAGACCATGTGGTAATATAATGAACTTAAATAAGGAAGTCCTCATTTTAAAAGAACAACGATTTACCCTAACCAAACTGCATTTTCTGATAGTAAAACATACTAATTCCATTTTAGGATGATCACATTAAGGAGCTCAACAATATATTTGCCAAAGTCGATGACAGACGACGGGTAAGCAGCATGTGTAGACCTAAGCATAAGCATTTGTCCTTCCCACATTATACATAATATATTTTGATATCTTTGCATAGAAACGCGATGTACCTGATTTCTTGTGTGGCAAAATCAGTTTTGAAATCTTAGCAGATCCTGTGATAACTCCGTCAGGAATCACATACGAGCGTAAAGATATTGAGGAACATTTGCAGCGTGTCGGTCACTTTGATCCTGTTACGCGCGTCAAGCTCACACAAGATCAACTTATACCGAACTTCTCAATGAAAGAGGTTGTCGATGCATTCATCGGTGAGAATGAATGGGCTTTAGACTTTTAAAATGCAAATACAGATACATAATTGCATATTGTAAGAAAGACCATTTTAAATGAGAATGAAAAAATTAGTAAACTTGTGTGTCTACGTGCGCTGAGCCCGTTACAATTGCCCTAATTTAGATAAGTTTAGACATTTGAGAATTCGTTTTAATTTTTATATACCCACATACATTTGTAATCAGTTCACTATGTCTTTTGCCGATTTTAGTTAGTGTTCCATTATAGTTTTAAGCATTTATTTAACAAAATTTAGAAATTTTGAAAATATCACATACTTGTCTAGTATGCTTCATGCATACAATCTATCAATCACTCATACACATGTATCGTATTGCCTTTTTATTATTACATTATAAGTTTAATATATTCTTAGATCAATAAACCTAAAAAAGTCATGGCATTGATGATGATTTTCAGCATGTGCCTGCCATGTCGATGAAAATCAAGTATTCTATTATTTTTAATATCGTTTTAAAGTGTTTTTGTACCAATATGCAGCAGACACACCACACGATTTCACATATTCTATACTTGAAATATTTTATAATATTTAAGATATTCATGTTTTTCATTATACGTGCGTATGTGTTAAAGAATAAAATATGCAGTGGGAAAACAACATAATAAAAATTAAAAAAAAATGTGTGTGTTATATTTAAAAATTGTAGTTGTTTAATAAACAAAAAGAAACATTGAAAAGTAATGCAAATTAAATACCTAATAAAAATGCCAACTTGTCACTTCTGCATATATGAATGCATTGATGGTGTACAAAATAAATACACAATTGTATAAAAATAAATTACTTATCTACGTTATGTTACAGACTGTTGCAAATACATAGTAACATTTTGAATAATAAAATTGTTGATTTTAGCTGAAATTTGCAATTAGCCAACTAAAAAAAAAAATAACTTTGTATCGTGTTGAATGTTGAAAATGCAGAAGATTTCCTTTGTGATGGTCAATTTTCTGTGAAGGCATGTATTTTGAGTTATTTTTCAATAAAAGAATCATTTTAAGATTGAATCCTAATACAAGTTTTGTTATTTTACTTCGGGGGTTGGTGCACGACCATGCCTACAATTGGGTAGGCGTTTGCTCTGTGTCACCAGAATACTTGGGAAGTATCAGTAACGGTACCGATAGTGGTATTCAGTATTTCGTTTTCAAGTATGATTTTATAATTTTCATATGATTTGATCAAATTCGTTGTAGAATATGCACTACTTCTGCGGTTCTAGCAAGCTTTTAAACTGATAGTGGTAGTAGTTATATGTATGTCGTGTTAAATGAAAGGTCTCTTTTGATCAAAATTTCTCGTGTTATTAAATGATAAAGGGTGCCCACTTGCGTCTGTGCCAAAAATTTTAGAGACCTGCACCGAAAACTTACAATCTTTTCTTTTAGTTTAAATTAAAAATTCTCGAAGCAGTTAGGGCCTTAGCAAATTAAAGCAGAGATATATTTATAATATTTACCCTTTCCTACTATGTGAAAATGTTTGAAATGCATGAAAATGCTTGCAGTACATTAAATTGAAATACTGAGTACGATTATTTGAAAAAAACACTGCTACTTGAGTTTTTTAAGTACCACTATTAAATTCCTGAGTATCAGTTTAGAAATTTTAAAACTGTGTGAGTCCGATCATGAGTAAGAATGTAATATATAATGAATGTATTAATCTCAAAGTGTTTTTATAATAGTACTTACATACTTCCCTTATGATCTCTGTCTGTCATCTTCGAATGCATTCGTGTAGTCGAATTTTTAAGATCCTCCAAAAGAATAAAAGTAACAAATCTTCACATATCGTTTACTTGTTTTCTTTCCATTTATCTTATAATGTGTTTTATTTCTATCCTTATCTTCACAATTTTATTTATGCACTTAATTTAAATGACATATTTTTTTTGTTTGGTTTGCTTTCCTTAGTTTGTAATGTTTAATGTTTTGTATGGGATATTTTTGATTCTTTTTTTACTTTAACTCCGCGCTACTTACACATAATTCATACGTTTCAAAAAAATAAATTGTATTACCCAGTGGGAAATGAAGCTCCCTAAAGCACCATTCTTACGACCCACGGCAATTTTTTTTTCTATTATGACTCTAATATTGTCAGTCCTAGAAATGCAGTACTTCCAAAGTTTACATCTAATATGTATATACAGAGGAAAAGAGGCAGAGCTGTCTGACAACTAAATTCCATTTATTTCTATTGAAATTAAATTATGCTCCTTTTAAAGAAATTGTTTTTGTTTAATTTTCAACGAGAACAATTACATACCATTTCAGTCGGCCTTTGGATATTTGCTCATTCCAATATATCGAAGAGAGAGTTTCCTATTAACTATTAGAGTTTTTACACGATTAGAAATACGAGAGGCTAACAAAAGTTGGTGGGAAAAGCGAAAATAAAATCCGACTTTAAGGAATTTTTGGAAAAGTTGATCTACCGACTTAAGAAGTGAATTGAAATTAATGGAAATTATGTAAAGATGCAAAATAATGAATATTATTAAAACTTAGCGAACTTTTGTTAGTCTCTCCGTAATGTTAATAGTGTTGATGTAGTACCCATTTTAATATGATACCTTGGAATGAATGAGAAAGGATAATGACAATTAAAACCTGGATTATCACATCATTACTGCATAAGGGAGCATCTCTATTTCTTCTCGCTGGGTAAAATAATATAAAAATAATTTCAAAATGTTTTTCAATTTATTTTAAGCACTTCTGTTTGTTTTGGAAAATAATATTTTAAAATACGTATGTAGATTTCCACAATTAACTTACTTAATACTTAAACAAGCATTTTAAAATTGTCTGAATAATTCTGAAAACTTCTTTGCAAATCTCACACCTATGTACTGTTTGTTTTACTTTAACCTCTTTGTATGCATGTATATATCTACAAACGTGTTCGAAAAAAGAAGAACCAATTTCTGTATTTTAAATTTTATGTGGTTCTCTTCTAATACGAGAGTAGTAGAAAAAGGTAGTCTTTGAAAAACGACAAGAAGTATTACTTCTTATAATTTCTTAACATCTTTCTTACATTGTTACTGAGCTTAAATACTTAAACTGAACTTCAATTTCTCAATCTTCTCTGGCAGCATATCTTGAACATTTCTTGCTTTTGCCTTAAAAATCGTAAAACAATACTCGAACTTTATCAAACTAAACCGCGTTTGTCTCATAAGTCCACAATGTAATCTGTCACATGTCATCAGGTGTTGAAAGAAATAGCTAAATTTAACAGCTGAACTTTGTGTCAGGCTCCGAGGACCAATTTTCAGCATTTATCTTGTAAATAATAAATGAGTTTTTTAATAATTTCACATTTCTTAATTGAGTAATAACTGTTTCTTCCCATTTTAAAACTCTTAAAGTACATACTTTTTATAAATACTCTGAAAATGTTTCGAAATAATACAAGCTACAGTAAGCATAACATTTTCTGCTAATCCACTATCTTTTTCTTATTTTAAATTCAAAACAACCTGCAGCTATAAGCTTCCTAAAACCCCATTAAATATACAATTCACGTATTAAAAAAAAACTACATGAAACTCTTCATGAGAAATTTTCTACTTCTTTTGGAGCTCCTCTTATTTTTTTGAACACGTCTGTAAGTATCCATTATTGGTATACAATATGGTTCCTATAGATGCTTATTTGTTTATTAAATAGTAAAATAAATTAGCACACACACTTTCATAATCATATATTATATATACATATCTTCAATATATAATGTTTCTTTGTATATATGCATATATATATTTATATCTATATGTAATATATAATGCATATACTTACTTATACTTATGGTATAACAGTTGGTTTTCATATACATATATATATACTATATATAGACTGTACGAATATATAGAAATAAATAATTTTCACATGCATTTTTGCTATATCTGGTTTTTATATATATTTCTTTATAATTTTCATATCTAATAATTATTTTATCCTTCTATGCTTTATCTTTATTATGTATTTTTAATTTTTTCGTTTGTTATGCTTACACAATAATTTTCTTTTATTTATTTTCGCATTTAGTTGTTGTTTCGTTTGAACATCTTTATTTTTACCAATTAATTAACATTTTTGCTTGTTTTTGTTATTTGTTTTTATCATAAATTGTTTCAGTTTTTTGTATTTGTTTTTTAAATATAAACGATATGTCGAGACACAAACTTAACAACTCATTTATTTTGTTCTTTTATATTTATATTGTAATTATACTTAAATCAAGTTGCATTCAACATTCACCTCTACGATTCCAATCATACTCAAATAAAATATGGGCCTCTACAATCATTCTCAAAGAATGCTACTGACTGTACAGAAATTAAATCTACATTGGAAAAGGTAAGTTGTAGTATCGAAAGGGTATTTCATACCATGTCCATTTCATAGATTTCCATGAATGAGCAGGAAAGTATGAAGAGGGTAGAAGAAAAAAAGGTTTTCGAATATCTTTTTAGTTGGAAGTGAGTTTATATCTGAGTAGTGGATACTACTATTGAAACTTTGAGGTTCTTCCTTTTTTAAAACACGGTATTATTGTCTTAGATAACTAACGAAAGAGAAATTAAAGAAATCTAGATCTTTGTGGAAAGAAGATTCGTTGGACTCGACGGAAGATTCAATTTGGCTTAGATCAGGACTTATGCGAAAGCATTGTACTATACTAAGATAAAATTGTGCCACTTAGGCGAAACTGGATCACATTGCTTACATGTACATATGTAAATCTAGAGATGTGAAAAATAAAAAAGTTCAAGTATATACTGTGTACTTCAGAAACTTCTTTCAAGCCCAATGTTCTACATACATAACTATTCCATTGCGTTGTTGGTTCTTCTATATTTTCTAGGGGAAAGAAAGGTTGAAAAGCATAAAAAAGACACACTTAATATAAGCAATATAACTTACACCTCACGTTTACAGTAGACACTCGTATGTATAGGAACATACATTCTTATGCAACTACATACTAGTATTAAGTATAAATAAGCGCTATATGTTCTATTTACGAAATATCTCACTACTGGCCTAGTTTCGCGGGACTAAGAAGCAATTCTGGTTCAAATTTATTACTAACAGGAGGCATTGGTGCTAATGTTGCACCAATGAAGCTGGTAGTAGCAATCGGTGCTGTTGCAGTTGCAACTGTTGGCATTGAGCGGCCGTTTGATGAAGCCGACGAAGAAGCTGACGAAGAAGACAGTGGAGTGGGGAAACTGAAGCTTGTGCTTGCAGCGAACACAGGCTGAGCGAGTGAAGTGACGGAGGAAGTCTTTGACTGTTGCAGTTGTATTGATGGCGGTGGCGGTGACGATTTTATTCCATTATTATTTGAAGGCATCAATATGCTCCGACTAGTGGTGACCATAGCGCTTATTGTCGTCGTTGTCGCCGAACTATGAGCACGCATAGGGGCATTGGCTATTGCTACGGCATATGAAGTGGAGGGTATAACATCGTTAAATACTTGACCCGGTATACTGGAATGGTCTTGATTGAAAGGGATGGTATATGTTGATGTAATCCCCTCTGTTGCTGCCGCCATTGTTCGAGCTGGCAACGTCGTTGATGGTGGCGCTGCTGGTAGTGGTAGAAGGCTGATAGTGGATGCAGTGGTAATTGACGTTGAGACAGCGGCAGGAACTGGAGGATTGATAGGCATTGCGTACGTTGAAGAGGAAGCAGTCAGTGCAGATAGTGGCATTCCAAGTGGACCGCGTATGAGACTTTCACGCTCAGTTGCAGAACGCGAAGATATTAGCCCTGCAGCATTACCATAAGTATGAGGCGTTGCCGAGGGTAGATCGTAGGTGGTGGTATGTTGTGTGGTAGAGGAGAGACGTGAAATGGCACCGCTATATGCGGGAGGAGGAGGAGGAGGAATTGCTGCTGCAGAGGATGAAGATGTAGTCGTCTGCCGTGGTATTGCACCAGTGCTGTTTATAGCGGCAGTTGTGCAGACAGTGCCGCCGCTGTTACTATTTTGCAGAATAGTGGGAGGACGAACCTCATTTATGAGCTTAGGTGGTGTCTTCATTACCATCAACGAGGTCTCCATAAGCAAGTCATCGTCGACAGAGTCTTTTACCGTGGAGGAGGAGGAGAGCGACTGCGATTGTTCTGATAATTGTTGTTGTTGCTGCTTATTGAGTGCAACTCGTTGCCGTGAGAGTTTGCTGGCAGAGCTCAGTGATGGCGGCCTCTCGTTGCTGACTGTTGTGCTGATGTTGGTGGTGTTTATTGTTTGAGCTGCTGTATTTGTTGTTGTTGCTATTGTGACGGCAGTTATTGTTCTGGCTTCTGTCTCCGTTGTCTTTTCTTTGGTTGTTGAGCGGGTGGTAGGATTTCGTGTGGTATTCTCATCGTCTTCATCCTCTTCATCACTGATCTCGCACACTTTGAGCGAAGTTTCGAGTTTTTTCATTTCCAAAGGAGCCTCTGCAATTAGAATAAATATTGAAAACATAAACTCATCTCACATTTCAAGTGCGTTGGTTCTCTTTACATACCTATAGAATTTTCAGGTTCTTTAATAATAGGAACTATGCGATTCAACGAAGAAGGTTTCTGTTCGTTTTGCATGAAAAGTGAAGTCGTAGCAATTTGACGCAGTGCCTCCATGCCTTCGTTCAGCATTTTGCTATTGCTACGCTTGTGGGTAATGGGATACTTCGGCTGTGTGTAAATAAAGAGTTAAGGTTAGTTAAATATGCATACTGACGATTACGAAACTTACCTGCATGGCGGGACCTCGAGCTATCGAGACGCGTTTACTTTCGCCGCGCAGCAGTGACGTCGTATGATCGGCATCTACTTTATTACCATTTTTTTTACGTGCTTTCTTGTTCGATGAAATGCAGTGCGAGGGGCATATACAAAAGAGTATGCGTAAAATGCAACAGATGAGCCCTAGGACTATGGTATAAAATATAATGGTATAAAATATAATAGCAAATCATAAATTTATTCCTGTATACTCACCTATCAGAGATGGTCCTATAAGTCTTAATTCCACAGTTTTGAAGCCCTTCTCACCGGTACCAACAAATGCTATAACCAAACCCAAGGCTACTGTACCCAAACCTACGTACAGGAATGCATTGGCAAATGTGCTCGGCCCACGCAATACACCCAAAAAGTCTTCGTCATCTGAAGATCCGCCCAGAGAGGCGTCTTGAATCTGCGAAAGAAAATTGCTCTGCTCTCATACTTTCTCAGAGTAAATTGTATGTGACGTGATGTTACCCGATTCCTTTTCACCCAACGACGATGACAAGCGGCCTGCTGTTGTGCCTCCTGAACACTGCAACGACGTCCACGTTCCAGCCATGCTGCACGTCCCTGTGCACACTGCGCATGCGCCCAGAGAAAAAGGTCGACACAAAAAGTAAAGGCGGACGCGGCAGCAATCGAAGCAAGTACACAGAAAAAAAACATAAAATACAAATTTATTAGTGCACACTCATTGTTAGTATCGCATTGCATACACACAGAATGATGAAAGACATTAATAATAAAAAACAGCAATTAACTAAATACCAAAAACGTAATTTTTGAGGGCTTGCAAAAATAAAATTGTACAAAAATTCAAAACGAAGAAGCATCAAACTAAATATGATAACAACATTTAAGTAAGCCAATTTCTCCAATATATCTTGACCAAAAATAAACATGTACACTCAATACATTACAAATTTACTCTTGGATGTATATACTGTGTATGTCTGAGAAATAGTTATAAATAATAAAATAAAATTTTTTTTATTGGTATAAACTGAAACAAAAGTAAATTTATCAAAAGAACTCAACACAAACGAATGAATCTTACACACAGAAAATACAACTAAAAGAAATTGAAATGGAAACTGTAAAAGGGAGCGGAAACGGAAATCATCAACGTTGTTTTTATAACAGCATTAATTGTTAAAGAGTTGAAGAGTTTAAATTGTTTGAGCGTGTAGTGTAACATTGCGCATAATATAAGAGAAATTACATTCCAAATGTTTTTCTTTTTTTTCATTATTTTAGGTTCGAATTTTACACGCACGCACCCAGTGGCACATGCTTAGCACTCTATATTTGCTTTATATTTGGATTACATTAGAACAAAAACAAAACCATGCAAACTGTGTACATTCATGCTTTAAAAAATAAAATAAAAACGAATTTTTAATCTAATTTCACAATTTCAAACTTTACAGAATTTATATAATAAGATCTAAATCGCAACGCCCATTCGTTCCATTTGTACTGCCTCAATCTAAAGGAACAATCTAGCCATGAACATCCTTAACATTTATAAAAACATATAGCTTTGTCAGAAAATATATAAGAAGTAACCGGACGCCGCAAGGTGCTCATACTACATACTTATGGTTCATTGCAAATTCTCGTACTTAGAAAACAGTGAGCGAAGTGGCCACTGAAGAGTCTATGAAGTGGAACAGTAAGTGTTTTAATAAAAGTTAACTGAACTTTGAAATTGTGCTCTGTAATATTCAAGAGCTCCAACTCCTTAAAATATGTTGTTGAATGAATTACACGCTTTTATGTTATAATAGAAAAATAATTAAATTACAAAAGTAGCAAAATATTAGATCCTGATGAAGTTTAAATTTACATGTATGTGCATTAAAGAGATAGCGTCCTAGAAGGAATCCTGTCAGTTTTCTGATGTCTCGTCGTTTTGTTTCAATAAGAATGCCCAAGTTTTGGAGGAGAATCCTGGAAGAAATGTTTTGTGCTAGTCATAACCTGTAAGTTAGTATTGGTATTTTAAATCTAAACTGATCAACTTTTGGAAAATATATCTGCCGACACCACAAAGAGGTTCCGGATCAAAGAAAGCAAACGAATCGTTTTCATTTCATTGGTGTTGCGAAAACGCTTCGGCGGACGAAAATGGGTTAACAAAAAAAAAAATTTATTTAATAAACCTGAAAGCGAAAATTACTTTTGTTACTGCCTATATACATATAGATTTTTTGTTTTCAATTTGCAACTTCAAGCACCCAACGTGCATGTGCAAATGTTAGAAAGCCAAATAAATTCACACAGGTGTTAAATTGCTAAAATAATGGAAAAATATGAACAAACTTGTGAAGAAATTCAAACTGCAAAAGTCGAAAAAGAGAATGTCATTTTGACAAATTACTTTGTTAGTTCATTGTAATTGTATGGTAAAGTTGAAATACATATACAGGCACATATTCAATATATATATATATATTTATACACACACATGTATATATGCATGTCTGTCTGTGAGTAAATTAGCAGGCATATACATTGTATGTATGTAGGTGAGTTGCCGAGGGTTGTATGAATATGTATAAAAAAACTTCGTAATTTTCAGTTTAATGCTGCTGATGGTGTTGCTTCGCCATATGTATACATAAAATGTAAAGCAAAACAAAAAAACAACAACAATAACAACATTTGAATCGATTGTAAAAACAAAAAATTCGCCCTTGTATCGCATTTGTATTGGAAAAAAGGAGAGAGAAAAAAGAAGGGTGGCAAATTACATGCCAGTATGAGGTTAAGGTAAGGTAAATAGGTAGGTAATCAACTATTCAACTCGCGAATAATAATGACGGCTGGTCCGCACACTGAAACAGAGTGGACAGCAACATTCTGAGTGGGTGGAATATTTGTTTGTGCTTCTGTAACTAACTTTTGGTTTCATTTTTCTCTTCCTTCCCCTTGTTTATATGCCACTTTGATATACATTTCCATTCACTTTTAATATTTACTCTTATTTCGTGATTATATTCAGTTCAGTTACTGTTATGGTTATAGTTATAGTTGTTGCTATTGTTGATATGATTGCTTTGGTTTTTGTTGTCATCATTGTTGTTTTCAGCTTTTTCTCGAATTCTTTTTTTATGTACACAAAAACAAAGTCATGCGAGTAAGTTTTTTGTTGTCGTTATTTTATAGATTATTGCAGAAAAATTCAATTCAAGTTACGCATACGCAGCGTAGTACGAAATCGCGAATGGAAAAGACTGAGTTTTATGCTGAATCGAAATAGTCAAAATGAAAGCTCTTCTTCGAAGTTTCTTCTAGTTTTTAAATACAATGGGACTAGTGATAATATTAATTTAATAATTTAACTTTATTTTGCTGATGGGAAAAAAGAAGCATTCGTTTTTGGTTTGGCATTAATCTTATCGTCGCAAAACTTCTTGCAATAGTTTTTAAATATTTACTATGCCGCAACACATTTCCAATTTATTACCTTACGCATACTACCGGCAGTAGGTTTTCTTATACATACATACATATATTTGCACCTTGAAACCGCACCTTATGTTTCTCACGCACAGAGGCAATAGGCGCGGCTAAGCTACTTTGTTTTTCCTTATACATATGTACATATGTACGAGTAGCTACTTTTGTTTGAGGCAAACCCTAATGGAATGCTAGTCTCAACTCAATACAAAAAACACAATTACACACTTAAACTCACACAGCCATATACAAATATAAATGTACAGCTGGTATATAGAAAATGTCAAAATGACATCGTTGCAGCATATTTGCTAAGAATAGCGCGATGCGATATTCTTTACTATTTTCACCTACAACAAGGTAGCAGCCTACTATTTTTACTGCTTCACTTTACCTACTATTTTTCGTTTTTGTTTTGTTATTTTGCAAGGGGCGCGCAACAGTAATTTTCTGGGCTCAGGAGGGGCCACACATCTCACATATACCAACACATGCCTCCAGTTAAGTTTATAGTGTAAAGTAGTTTGACGAAAATCAATAATTCCCAATGTTTTATTGCAAAAAAATTAATAAAAATGAATGAAAGAATGTTTCCAATGTTACGAAATAGCATTGCATTGTTAAAATTTATTGTAATTAAACACGTTTTTAGTAGAAAGCAGAGGTAATGTTTTATTGCAGAAGATTGAATTGATTCGAAAAATGTTAGAAAGAGCAAATGATAACCTCTCATGTTGGGGCAAAACAAATGAATTTTACGTCGACCCTGCCAAAATGATGCTGACGAGGGGTATACCGTTTAAAAAGCTCTACAGTCCAAAATTCAAAAGTTGTTTTAAGAAATATATAAGTACGAAAAAATTATATTCAAGACTGCTGTGATGAAGTTCTTTTCAAAATCCAGTCCCTAATTAGTGAAAAGCCTATTTTCATTTCGATCGATGAAACGACCGACAAAGCTGGACGTCATGTAACCAAGGTTAATGTTGGCCCATTGGCTAAAAACGGAAGCTGGTGTATTTTGCCTATAAACATTTTGGAAAAGGTAAACGTATCTCCAACTTTATTTGATGAAGCCTACCTTGGTCGATGGTCATACGTTGACATCTCGTAAATACTTACCATTTTAAGAACAGACGACCAAAACACAATAAATGTAGGTATATAAAAGATTATAAATAAGAAAAACAATGTTTTTGGAATATTTTTCTCATGTATTTTAAACTTATCGTAGTATTGTAGCATACAAAGCATATATTAGAAACCTTTTGATTTTGATAAAAACTGAGTACACCATTGAAATCGGCATGTATAAATTATATAGAAATGATATATGTAGATCCCCTAACGATAACAAGTTGCAATTTGTTGAGAATAGTAATATTTATTCATTGGCTTTTTGCAGATTTTCTAGATTTACAAAACTATAGGTTACGCTCTCACGCATGCTATGATTATTGTACCTTCAAAACCCATTTTGATTTTTCTTCCTAGCTTATTTTGTTTTCGAGTAATTCAAATTTTCCTATAGGCTCCGCGCGCAAAAATTCAAATGAACAAAGATGCGCGCGCATCCACAGTACAGCAATGTTTTAAATATTGAATATCTTGAAAACTATGATATATATGAAAAAATAACTTACTATTTTTTTTTAGGAAATTATGCAAGCTTTGTTTTTGTAGAAAGAATTTTTTCGATATCTCCTACGGTTAACCAGTTATTAGTAAAAAACGACTTTTTTCAGCAAAAGGGGGGTTTTTTGGGGGGGTTGCTCTGCACCCACTGAACTGAATTTTGTGGTTTTTCCATCTATCATACCCCCACTAACAATTACTGAAGAAAAATTTCAGATAAGAATTATAATGAACTTTTGGTGGAGGTTTTTACTTTGGCAACTGGACTAACGGGAAATTTTTTCAATAAAATTACAAAATTCTAATTTTATCCCAAAGCTCTGTAGATTTTCTAGATTTACAGAACTTTGGCTAGCGCTCTCATACCTTTCACATATACATATGTATGAAAAACTCAATCTAGGCACTCCATGGACTGTACGTAAGAGTAAAAGTAAAGAGCGGCTAAGGGATCCTTCGCGTATTTACAGACCTTTTTTTAATTCTACTCTCGCACATATTGTATTGCACATACATATATACAAATAATGTGAGAGCGTACGCATGTGGAAGTATACGTGTGAGAGAGAGGGAGAGCAAGTTTTCATTAAAAGAAAATACTTTACTCATTTACAGAACTTTCAGAAAATGTTTAAAATATTGAATATCTCGAAAACTATGACAAGTACGAAAAAATAACTTAATACCTTTTTTTTAGGAAATTTCTCAAGCTTTGTTTTTGTAGTAAGAAATTTTTTGATATTTCCTACAGTTAACCAGTTATTAGTAAAAAACGACTTTTTTCACCAAAGGGGGGGTTTTTTGTGGGGGTTGCTCTGCACCCACTGAACTGAATTTTGTGGTTTTTCCATCTCTCATACCCCCACTAACAATTACTGAAGAAAAATTTCAGATAAGAATTATAATGAGCTTTTGGTGGAGTTTTTTACTTTGGCGGCTGGACTAACGGGAAATTTTTTCAATAAAATTACAAAATTCTAATTTTATCCCAAAGCTCTGAAGATTTTCTAGATTTACAGAACTTTGGCTAGCGCTCTCATACCTTTCACATATACATATGTATGAAAAACTCAATCTAGGCACTCCATGGACTGTACGTAAGAGTAAAAGTAAAGAGCGGCTAAGGGATCCTTCGCGTATTTACAGAGCTTTTTTTAATTCTACTCTCGCACATATTGTATTGCACATACATATATACAAATAATGTGAGCGCGTATGCATGTGGAAGTGTACGTGTGAGAGAGAGGGAGAGCAAGTTTTAATTAAAAGAAAATACTTTACTCATTTACAGAACTTTCAGAAAATGTTTAAAATATTGAATATCTCGAAAACTATGACAAGTACGAAAAAATAACTTAATACCTTTTTTTTAGGAAATTTCTCAAGCTTTGTTTTTGTAGTAAGAAATTTTTTGATATCTCCTACGGTTAACCAGTTATTAGTAAAAAACGATTTTTTTCACCAAAGGGGGGGTTTTTTGGGGGGGTTGCTCTTCAGCCCCAGAACTGACTTTTATGGTCTTTCCATCTATCATACATCCACTAACAATTACTGAAGAAAAATTTCAGATAAGAATAATAATGAACTTTTGGTGGAGTTTTTTACTTTGGCGGCTGGACTAACGGGAAATTTTTTCAATAAAATTACAAAATTCTAATTTTATCCCAAAGCTCTGTAGATTTTCTAGATTTACAGAACTTTGGCTAGCGCTCTCATACCTTTCACATATACATATGTATGAAAAACTCAATCTAGGCACTCCATGGACTGTACGTAAGAGTAAAAGTAAAGAGCGGCTAAGGGATCCTTCGCGTATTTACAGACCTTTTTTTAATTCTACTCTCGCACATATTGTATTGCACATACATATATACAAATAATGTGAGAGCGTACGCATGTGGAAGTATACGTGTGAGAGAGAGGGAGAGCAAGTTTTAATTAAAAGAAAATACTTTACTCATTTACAGAACTTTCAGAAAATGTTTAAAATATTGAATATCTCGAAAACTATGACAAGTACGAAAAAATAACTTAATACCTTTTTTTTAGGAAATTTCTCAAGCTTTGTTTTTGTAGTAAGAAATTTTTTGATATTTCCTACAGTTAACCAGTTATTAGTAAAAAACGACTTTTTTCACCAAAGGGGGGGTTTTTTGTGGGGGTTGCTCTGCACCCACTGAACTGAATTTTGTGGTTTTTCCATCTCTCATACCCCCACTAACAATTACTGAAGAAAAATTTCAGATAAGAATTATAATGAGCTTTTGGTGGAGTTTTTTACTTTGGCGGCTGGACTAACGGGAAATTTTTTCAATAAAATTACAAAATTCTAATTTTATCCCAAAGCTCTGAAGATTTTCTAGATTTACAGAACTTTGGCTAGCGCTCTCATACCTTTCACATATACATATGTATGAAAAACTCAATCTAGGCACTCCATGGACTGTACGTAAGAGTAAAAGTAAAGAGCGGCTAAGGGATCCTTCGCGTATTTACAGAGCTTTTTTTAATTCTACTCTCGCACATATTGTATTGCACATACATATATACAAATAATGTGAGCGCGTATGCATGTGGAAGTGTACGTGTGAGAGAGAGGGAGAGCAAGTTTTAATTAAAAGAAAATACTTTACTCATTTACAGAACTTTCAGAAAATGTTTAAAATATTGAATATCTCGAAAACTATGACAAGTACGAAAAAATAACTTAATACCTTTTTTTTAGGAAATTTCTCAAGCTTTGTTTTTGTAGTAAGAAATTTTTTGATATCTCCTACGGTTAACCAGTTATTAGTAAAAAACGATTTTTTTCACCAAAGGGGGGGTTTTTTGGGGGGGTTGCTCTTCAGCCCCAGAACTGACTTTTATGGTCTTTCCATCTATCATACATCCACTAACAATTACTGAAGAAAAATTTCAGATAAGAATAATAATGAACTTTTGGTGGAGTTTTTTACTTTGGCGGCTGGACTAACGGGAAATTTTTTTCAATAAAATTACAAAATTCTAATTTTATCCCAAAGCTCTGTAGATTTTCTAGATTTACAGAACTTTGGCTAGCGCTCTCATACCTTTCACATATACATATGTATGAAAAACTCAATCTAGGCACTCCATGGACTGTACGTAAGAGTAAAAGTAAAGAGCGGCTAAGGGATCCTTC